>QRFJ01003162.1:52699-75434 GCA_006176705.1 Cocos nucifera | reverse complement strand
TCCATTCGATGTGGTGTTCTTATGATGTGTAGGGGTGCTGTGCGTTCGTCCTTAATCAGAAATTAAAACTTATTTTCTATAAAATCCTAGATCTTGAAACCCTAGGATCTTATTTATATATTTTGTTTAAGAACCCTAACTTAATTGAGAATTAAATTTATGAAATATCAATTAGGTCTAAAATTGAAAATTTTAGATCTAAGACATATTCATAAATCTGGGTTCGGGCTTGGGTAGCTCAATTAGGTTTAAGCGGTTGATCAAATCGAAATAAGAGTTGGTTAGATGGGATCAACAGTGCTTAAATTGATCAGCCTAATAGGATTAAGTCTAGGTCAAGATCGAGTCATGTGAGTGATCGATCAAGCTAATGAAGAAAAAATCCTGATTTCTCGGACTAGATTCGTTCAAATCTGATCGAATCAAGAGATATATTTCAAAATTTTTTCTCTTTGATCCAAATTAGATCTAGAATATTTTAGATCTGATTCTTATTATTTTAATAATAAAAGTAAAATCTAGATAAATTAAGTCAAATTTAATTTACCCTGAAGTAGGGTAATCATATTACCCATTGATGATCCTGTATGCAGCAGAAGGTTCTGGATCTAGCCATGCAAGTGCCTGGCCTCTACCGGTATCCACTTGGGTTGGATCTGAAGATTCTCTTCTTCTCTATCATATCTTCAAAAATTAGTTTTGGATCTAATTTGGAGGATTTTTAAAACATCTTTCGAAAATCAGCAGTTGTCCTTTGCAGTAGTGCAGCCTTTTAGCTTTTTGTCGCCTTTCTCTCGTCTGGATTGCACCAACTTGGATCCCAAACTCCTTTGGGCATGGAGAGGAGAGGAAAAAGGTGGACTTGGCATGGAGGAGGAGAGGAGAGGCAGTCTTGGGGCATGGGAATTTTCAATTCAATTTCAGATACTCCTTGAGTTGGGCGCAGAATCTTATTTATAGACTATGCGTGATCCAACTCCTCTTCTTCCCAACCAATCACAACCCTTTGTGAAATTAGATCTAAATCTGATTGGTGAAAATAGAGTCCCTTGGATTCCTTCTTAGATGGCACCTAAGATCGGACAAACTTGGTTCTTAGGAGAAGTCTAATCGGAATTCGAAATGGAGATGGAGTTTCTGTCCAATAGGGACTCCTGGGCGCCTCCAGCTTGGGCACATGCCAAGGGTGGTGTTTACCCTCCTGCTTGCAAGGGTCTGACAGGGGGACAAGTCCCACTAGCTCTTTAATTGGTGCATGATACGTGCACAGAAGTCAAAGTGTCAATGGTCAACATTTGACCAGTCAAAGGTCAACTTTTGCCAAAGTTAAGGAACGAGAAATAGCAGGTGCCCAAAAATGGCAGGTATTGTCTTACAAAATAAGATAACCCTTTTCTAACCTAGATAAGCTCTAGTCAAACCAAGTGAAGGCCTCTGATCGAGCACAAACTTCTTTGGCTCAGTCAGGACAACTATTTATGATAGTAAAAGAAGAACGTTAGGTTCAATCGAGTGCTAGCACGATTTTCTTGAACCTAATTGAATCTCACTCAGATCAATTGAACTGGATCAATTCAATTGATGATCACCAGATTCAAACCCTTATTTGTGTGATCCAATTAGGTTCAATTCTGTATGGTAATGGGATATGTCATGATCTCTATCATCGACATCATCGAAACTTCTTTCGTTGGATCAGAACTCTTCTAATTCGAACAGCTAGAATGATCGATCATCTAAATCATTCTAATTACTTCCAAAATCCATCAGTGATACCTAGCAGTATATGGTGGCAACCCATCAGAGCTGAATACGAACCTCTTGGTGCAACTACCTATGTGATTAAGTTCTTCTATCTTGAGCCCCGATCAGATTAGGGTTTAGGTGAACTCATCAAACCCTAGTCTCTATCATATGATGTAATCATTCGATTCAAGTTCGATGTGAAAACCTAAATAGAAACTCTTTCTATTATTTCACTCTGCTATGGTCATGGGCTTCTAGACTTGATTCTCATGATCATCATAGGGCTGCTCCTCTACCATCGAGGTAGATAGATTTCTTCTTGATGCAATCCAGTTTCTAAAATGAACATGCTATAGCCAACATACACCTCAGGATTCCATATGGCTAGGAGACCGAATAATGGTGTAGTCAAACTATAACACCCTCAAGGTAAACTACCGATGCACCTCAGGTCAAAGAACCAGACACACTACTGCAGCATCAAGTCAGTCGTTGATGAGAAGGTAGACTTCCTAATGACTACTCGAGGTGGTCATGCTCAGTGCCTTCATTCTCTAACGAGTACCTGTACTCTCGCTTTGATGTCTTCACACCGTAGACTCAAGACTCATCTACTAAAGAGAAGCGATTGTACACCAACCTTTCGGATCAATCACCATTCTTGTGATGATCCTATGGTCAGAAGCATTTTATGAGTTAATAATGATTATTCATGTCTTAAATTTTCAACTCTTGAAAATATAAATTATCATTATCATTAACTCAAGGATGTATCATAGACACTAAATACACATATGTGATAGAAAAATAACCCATTTTATGATTTTAGTCCAAAATTATATAATTTTGCCCCTAGAAGTGTATTACAAGTGTCAGCCAATTCTGACTTTTAGGGCACATATATCTAACAATCTCCTACTTGTTCTAAAGCCAATTGGCTACAAGTCTAAGTCCCATCTTCTTAAGGTGGGCTTCGATCTTCTGCTGGCCCAACGGCTTTGTAACCGGATCTGCCACATTGTCTTCTTGGAGTCGACTCTCTGACTCGACGTACCTTCTCGAGAGGTCAGCCATCATGCTATGGGCGGTCATCGCGTTAAGATTAGGAATGAATATCGGTTTACCCAATGTGCTTGGATTTCTAGTGAGATCTTGGCTCCTTAGCAAGGACGATGGCGCCATTGTTGTCACAGTATAGAGGAATGGCATCTGATAGTATTACTCTAATTTTTGCAGCAAACTTCTTATACCAGAATGCTTTCTTCGTAAGCCTCTGATGCAGCGATATATTTTGCTTCCATGGTGGAATCTGCTATCATGGTTTGCTTGGAACTCTTCCAGCTGATAGCACCACCATTGCACACAAATAGGACTCCCAAATGTCGACTTTCGATAATCTACATCGGAATGAAATCATGAGTCTTTGTATCCTCGACGTTGAGTTTCTCCCATACCAAAGCATCAACATCATACCATTTCCTCTCTTTATAGGAGAGGGTCTTTAAATCCTACTTTATTCTTATGATCAGACGGCCTAGAAAAATGCCTTAATCAGAAATATAACTAATCTACAAAACTAATTAGATCTAAGCATATATCTCATATATATAAAAAATTGATCTAATTAAAACATGTTTTGCATACATCTCATGTATCATGCATGCATATTTTTTAGATCTAAATTATCTCATAATCATCTAAAAAATTAAATTTAAATTTGATCATATCAAATAAAATTTAATCTAGAACCTTTTGTAGAACTATTCTACAACTAGTCTAAACATGCAACTATCATATCTCATATAAATAAATTAATTTTATTTTATTTTTTATTTTTAGATTTAATTATAATATTTATAATATCAAAAAATAAAAAATAAATAAATCTAAATATTAAATTTAATTAAATTAAAATTATGATTATACCAGACTATACATAGAATAATTCTATTCCTAGTCTAGTTATGTATCTCATACATTCTAGATCTAGATTTATTAATTTTAATTTTTTAATTTTTTAATTTTAGATCTAATCATATCTCATATGATATCTAAAATTACTAATTTATCAGATTAAATTAGATCTAAATAAATTTTATAGGAACCTGGCTCTGATACCAGTTGAAGGAAAAATCAGATTTTTCGGATCAGGTTCGTTCAGATCCGATTGGATCGAGAGGCATATTTCAAAAATTTTTTCTTAGATCCTAATCAAATCTAACATTTTTAAAATATAATTTTATGATCTAATAAATATAAAAATAAAATTAAATTAATTTAGAATTAATTTTATCTTGATTCTGGGTAATCTGATTATCCGTTGATGATCCTACCGAAGCCCTGAGATTCTGGATCTAGCCACGCGAGCGCCTGGCCTCTACCAACATCCACTCAGGATGGATCTAAAGATCTTCTTCTTTTCTTTTTTTTCTCCAAAAATTAGATCTGGATCCAATTTGGAAGATCTTCAAAACTTCTTCTGAAGATCACCCATCGTCTCTGCAGCAGTGCTGCCTTTTTCTTTTTTCGTCAACCTTTTCTTGCTTGACTCGCACTAATCTGAAGGCTCAACTTTTTTGGGTGTGAAAAGGAGAGAGAGGGCCAGATGGTGGTATGGAGAAGAGAGAGGGGCAGCCTTGGGGTGTGGCTAAGAGGAAGAGTACTCAAAAGTGGGCGCAGATAGGGTCTATTTATAGACTCTGCTGCGCCATGTAGTGCTGCATCACCCCGACCAATTATATTGCTTCATACAATCAAATATAAATCTGATTGATGGAATGATATCACCTGATCTAATCAGATGAGAGATCCACAGGTTCATTCTTAGATGGTGCCTAAAACTGATCAAAGTAGATACCCAAGGGCCACCTAAGTAAAAACCAAGAAGCAACCTGGAGTCCCATCCGTATGGGACTCTAGCATCCCTATCCATTGGCGCACGCCATCCTGGGCATGCACCCCCCTTCTTTCTAATTTTCAGAGAGGGGACAAGCCTCTATCTACTCTCCAATAAGTGCATGACATATGGACAGATGTCTAAGGGTCAAAGGTCAATGTTTGACCAAGTCAAAGTACAAGAATTAGTAGATGATGAAAAATGATAGGTGTTGTCTTAAATTTATCTCATAAATTAAGACAATCCTTTCCTAACTTGGACAAGCTCCAATCAAACTAGGTAAAGGTACCTGAGTGAGCACAAACTTATTTGGCTTAGTCGAGATAACTTTTATGATAAGAAAAAAAAGAATGTTAGGCTCAATCGTGTGCTAGCATGATTTTCTTGAACCTAATTGAATCTTATTCAAATCAATTGAACTGGGTTAGTCCAATTGATGATATCCAGATCTAAATCCTTATTTGTGTGATCTAGTTAGGTTCAATTCTGTATGGTAATGGGATATATCATGATCTTCATCATCGACATCATCGAAACTTCTTTCGATGGATCAAAACTCTTCTGATTTAGACAACTTAGAATGATCGATCATCTAAATCATTCTAATTGCTTTCAAAATCTACCAGTGACACCTAGCAGCATATGGTGGTAACCCATCAAAACTAAAAATGAACCTCTCGGTGCAGCTACTTGTGTGATTAAGTTCTTTTATCTTTAGCCCCGATCAGATTAGGGTTAAGGTGAACTCATCAAATTCTAATTTCTATCATATGATCTAATCATTCGATTCAAGTCCAATGTGAAAATCTTAATAGAAACTCTTTCTATTATATCACACTTTGCCATGGCCATGGGCTTATGGACTTGATTCTCATGATCATCATAGGGCTGCTCCTCTTCTACCGAGATAGATAGATTCCATCTTGGTGCAATCCAATTCCTACAATGAACATGCTATAGCCAACATATATCTCAGAATTTTGAATGGCTAGCAGACCGAGTCATGGTGTAGTCAAACTATAACACCCTCAAGGTGAACTGTCGATGCACCTCAAGTCAAAGAACAGATACATCCCTGCAGCATCGAGTCAGTCATTGATGAGAAGGTAGACTTTCTTATGACTACTCGAGGTGGCCACGCTCAGTGTCCTCGTTCTCTAACGAGTACCTATACTCTCACTCCGATGTCTCCACACTGTAGACTCAACACTCATCTACTATAAAGAAGTGATTGTACACTAATCTTTCGGATTAATCATCATCCTCATGATGATCCTACGGTCAGGAGCATTTTATGAGTTAATAAATAAAAATTCATATCTTAAATTTTCAACTCTTGAAAATATGAATTATCATTACTATTAACTCAAGAGATGTATCACAGACACTAAATATACTTATGTGATAGAAAATAATTTATTTTATTATTTATAGTCAAAATTATAATTTTATCCTTAGAAGTATATTACAAGTGTCAGCCAATTCTGACTTCTAGGGTATACATATCTAACACTTCCTATCTAGAACTCTATGATTGAGAGTCTGAACTCTGTCATCATGAGTTCCACTCAGTTTGGGCAGTGGGATAAAGAGTTTCATTGGTTTGGGACTCTTCAATCAGAATATCATATCGTTGGACTTTATTATCCTTGGATTCTGTATTTATGAAAGATTTAATTAGTAATTTGATTGCTAATTAACTTAATTTGATTGAGCAATTATTTTTTATTCAAGTCCAATTGAATTGGATACAGTTGGGTTTGACCCGATTAGGTTATGAGATGACCTAATCATTGAGGAAGTTTGATCTCTGATTTGATCAGGGATTGGGCTTGATCAATTTTTAATTTTATTAATATTTAATTGAGCCAAATTAAGCCTAAATTGATTGAATTTAATTTTGTCTAATTAGGCCTAGCCAAATTTGTTTGGGCTTGGTCTAGTTGGATAATATCATATAGACTAGTTTGTCTAGTCTACTTCTCCCTTGTGCCACCTAGGTTTGCGCCATCCTATTTCCACACAAGAATGAGATTCTCATGACTTTTTCCATGAATAGAGAGTGCATGCCCAGCTATCCCCCATCCCAAAAAGATAAAGGCTGGTTGATTGCCATTCAAATTCAAATAGAGTTTGAATTTGAATGAGCAACCACCCATCCTCTTACCTTGCGCCACATATCTTCTTGCACCCATTCAAATTCATACGAGAACGGGATTCTCGTGATGCAATTCACGTAAAAGAGAGGGTGCACGCCCTCTTTTCTCATGCCCCAACTGTTCAAAATTTGTTGGTTATCATTTGAATTCAAATAAGATTTGAATTCAAATCAATAACCACTCTATCTTTATCCTTGCATGTGGTGTGGACTCGGACTTACGCTAAAATAAAAAGGGAATTCATCTGGGGCATGCGTAGATCTTTTCTGAGTGAGAAACTATTTCGTGAGCCTTACCTTCTATGTGAATTTAAATTCAAAAGGCTTGAGAGAAGAAAATATACAGAGAGCTTGGTGCAGGGTTTTGGGTGTATGCATGTCCTAGGGTTTTGATCCAGGGTTTGGGGATCTATATTGTGAGCTATGAGTGTCGTGAGCCCATCAAATTTTAGAGAGAACCTCCTCTACCGCTTTACTACGTCTACTGACAATTCGAAGCCTCTGAAGAGTCCGTAGATGAAGATCGAAGTAGTTCGATTGACAACAGTCGTCGAAGCTTTTGGATGTCGAGCTAGCACTCGGGAGAAGCCGATCAAGATCAGGAGCCTCATGTGGATGATCTACGAAGGCCAGACATACTATGTGGCTGCATTATGATGAGTGGACCTTCTTAACGATAATCAAATTATGGTGATCGACTATCTATGAAAGATATCGTATTCTGAACATATAGTATAATAGTAAATAGTTTACTGCTATCAGTTTAGTTTTCAAATTCAAAGCATATATATCATATTTAAATTCTATGTGTAGAATTTTTTGATATAATCAGTAGCTAATAATTAATTAGATTAATTATATATTTCACTGCAATTAATGATTTTTTTTAAAATAATTTGAAAATAGTGCTAAAAACCCTGTACTGAAATCCTTTAGTTAGGGCTATCGGATCGAGACGATCTTTTTTGATGATATTCTAATGATAATTATTTAGATAATAAATAGTAAAGATGGACATTAAATTTTAAAATTATATAATATTTAGAACAAAAATATGAAAAAAAGTTATGGCAATGGTTATACTCAATCGCTGCAATATATTGGGCCTACGGTAGTTATACTAAACCACTGTAATAGGTTGGACCTATAGTAATGGTTATAGATAACCGCTGTTATAGGTCCAATCTATGATAGTGGTTCAATTAACCGCTGTCATATGTCATATCTATTGCAGCAATTATCCTAAACCACTGCTATAGGTTTGACCTATGGCAGCGGTTTTGTATAACTATTGTTATAGATAGACCTATGGCATTGGTTAGCATAAACTGCTGTCATAGATCGGACCTATGGCAACAGTTCTTTATAACCACTACCGTAGGGCCTATTGTAATGATTTTCAAAATCACTGCCATAGTATGCGCTGTCGTAGCCTCTTTCTGTAATAGTGATCATAGTAGGAGATAAATACTTCCATCTCTTCACTATTTCATCAAATTATAATTGAGAGTTTATGTTTTATGAAATTAAAATGATATAGGCTTTTTTACTATAGAGCATACAGTCATAAAAATGAGGTTTTCACTGTTTTTATAATCCATGACTTTTAAAAACCTAGATGAAGTATTTAAAAAAGATATCAATAAATAAGAAAGGTGTTTAGGACACAAAGAAGACAACGAAATGAGCTAAGAATAACTTTATATAGAAATTCAATATGTACCTGAGTCTTAGTTTCACAAGGCTAAATGCAATACGGTAAGATAAGAAGGTTTGGCTATCTGGGAAGACTAAGAATAGTGAAAATCTCGTAATATGGCAAGGTGAGAAGGTTCGGCTATCTAGAAAGGCTAAGAATAGTAGCTAAAATGGGTAACCTCATTCCTTATTATTTTTTATATTTATGAATGGAAATTTACGATAAAATATATTTTTTTAGAAATTCAAAAATAATAAAAAAAAGTTTTAAAAAATCTGTAAATCATAGAGAACGGACGGTAGCTCTAGAATAAGGAACATTTTCAAATCGAGAGTCAGGAAGGATAAGTTGGGTATTTTGAAAAAATAAATGATGCCAAAAAAATATCTTATTAAGATAAGTATAAAATAAGGGATCGAAAATTAAAATCTTAGTCAATGGAGACTATTCATTATAATTGCGTGAAACAAGGGACTGGGCCCGTATTTAGTTTTTTGGGTAAGTTGTTTTGACCCCCTCATGCCATATAGGATAGGAAATGTTTGGACATGTAATAGGCTATTTTTCATAGCATTACTTGCAATCACCAACCAGATTACACGACATGTATTAGGATATCTTGCATTGATTATGTTTGGCCCTTCATCATGTACCAAAGTTGTAGACAAGAGCTGATCATGATCATAGGCTGAACATGAGCAAAAAAAAAAATATTAAATTTTAAATAGTTTTTGTTCGAAATCCGACTAAAAATGGATAAAATTTAGACCCAAGGGACAAGAGAAGCAAAATAATAATAATGATAAAGAAAAAGACAGTTCTCTCTTGCGAGCATCACCCCAAAGATATTCTTGGACTATGGAATCCAAAACTTGTACTCCTAGCAATTCGAGCTCTCGGAAGGCACACCACCAGTTGCTTCCACCCACTCAAACTCTGGCTCGCTCCACGACCGCGGCCTCACACCAAACCTAAACAACACCACCATCTCCATCGCCTCAAATACCTTCCACTCATCCAACAGCCCGTTCCAAACCCCGCTAACTATACAGTAATTGCTGTTGTACGGCGGCCGGTGGTGCGCCGCATGCTCCTCCCGCGAGACCAGCACTCCGGCGTCCTGCAGCGCCACCACCACCGCTGGCAGCCGGCTCTTCGTCCCGTGGGCCCATGCGTGAAACTGCTGGCTCATCATGACGCAGACCGCGCACGCCCCGACGAATGCATGCACCGCCGCGTCATCGGCGGTGGCAAAGAATTCGATCGGCATGACGGCGAAGGTCACGTTGCGAGCGAGGGCATGCAAGTTATTGGCGAACTCGCGCCGGGTGATCGTCCACGGCCAGCGGTGGTGCCCTTGGAATGCGTCGATCTGAGGTCCGAAGATCGGCGTCGAAGGGCCGCCGTAGTTGTCGACGGCCCAGTGGTAGAGGCCGGTGCCGAGGTCGGCGAGAATGTAGCCGAGGAAGGCGGCAAGGAGGGGTTCGAAGGCGGAGCCGGATTCGACTGCGGCGGAGACTGACTTGGCTAGGGAGGACAGCACGGAGAAGAAGCCGGACGCAACCCATGCACGATGAGCCCACGTCGAGCGGAGTGAGGAGCCATTAGCGGCGGCCGGGCTGGTGATGGTAGTGGTGGTGGTGATGCGAAGGTGGCGGGGTGGTTCGGCGGTCGAAGTTCGAGCAGGCGAGGTTGCGGTGGCACGAAACGTTCGAGGGAGGCGTGGGAGCGTAGGGAGATGGGAATGTGGGGTTAGAGTGTACATTTGGTGGTCTGGGAGCTAAGAGAGAGAGAGAGAGGTGTGGTGGGAAAGCAAATAAAAAGGGAGGGTAAGAGAGCAAGGAAGCGGTGAGGAGGGGAGGATGGGTGGAGGGGACTACTTGTGGTGGAAAAGGTGCGTGAGGTGGAAAGTGGTACAGTGGTGGGTGGTTTGTAGAATGGGTACGTGGGAAAATGGAAGGCGTTAAGCCTAAGGTGGAGCTGTTGTTGACTTGTTTGTGCGTGCAAGCGGACGAAGTGTGGATGTCGTTAAAGCTCAAGTCCGGGTGGCAACAAGAGGCTAGAATCACGCATGTAAGCTGCTTAACGACCACAAACTGGGACGAGCTTTGCTGGATGGAGAACGTTCGCAGATGCGAGTAGGGTGCGGAACGTTCTCTCATTCGAGGGTCAAGCCTCCAGCGCGCTCCGCTTGATGAGGAACGGGGATGTGTGTGGGCCAGGGCCGGGCACAAACAGCAAACAGCCTTTCATGCTAATAATTAAGCCCAAGCTTGAAAAAAGTTAGATCCATGGATCCGACCGATCTAACCCATGGAGATCCAATCTAAATTATTTTAAAAAAATTCATAGATCCGAGTTAGATTTTAAAATTAAATTTATTTTATTTTTTGAATTGAATCTAGATTTACTAAATTTTGATCTGATCCAACTCACTTAAATTTCTAAGTTTATATGTTTAATGATTCGATCGGATCCAAAGTTATTATATGCTAACATGAGCTAGACACAAATTACAGAGTAGCTGTCCATCTATACAACATCATCTTCTTCTTTTTCTATCCCTACAAATAGGTGGTACTCATTGATTCAAACCAATAAAGTTTCTAATAAATATTTTTTTTTTTCTTTTCACCTTCGTAAGAAGTTTTTTATATCAAAACTACGTAATATTTTCAACTCAAAAAATTTAGAGAATAAATAAGAAATAAAAATTTTACTTCTAATTGTATCCTCCAACCAACCTTAGGAGGTCACATCCATTTGCCTTTTATATGTATATAAGGTACATCATGACATTTTTTCTTAGATGTAATTGTCATATATTAATGACCACTTCAAAAATTATTCTATATCACGAATATCATTGGATAATCAATTTATGAGATCAACTTCAACTGCACTTATGAGAATTGATTGAATAAATATAGTTATTGCCTGTTGATTAATTTAACCCATGATCCAACTCTGAATCGATCGAAATCCGAATCGGATCCATCTTTTATGGATTAGGGATGGATCATATATGGATCCAATTTGATTCGAATAATTTATTGGATCAAAAAATTTGATCATGAACCTGATCCATCAGATCTTTTATTGGGTTGGGTCTGGATCCAATATCAAGATCCGATCAAAAAATTAAATCGATTTAGGATTATTTATGACCCAGCTGATCCAATCTATTTTTATTCCTGGTCATGAACTCACCGGCATGCACACCTCGCGTTGAGCTGAGGAGAGATAACGATGCTTTTCAGCGACCTAAAAATCTCACAAAAAGACTTCAGCATGCAGCTAGCCAGGCTGCAACTTTACAATTGAGCCACTGATTAGCAATCTATGCTGACATTTGTTGATTATCAGTAAAATGATAGATAAAAGGAAAAAAATCAGAAACAGCTCGGTAACTTTCTTTATTTGTGATTTACGTTAATCCACATTCTAGAAATACTCTTATTTAAACCTAGTAAGAAAGCTTAAATCTTTATTAGATATTACCGGGGCTATAGATGGAAGTGGAACCCATACTGATGCATGAATTCCAACAAACCAGCAAATTATGTGAGGGGAAAGTAATTGAGACCACACAAAATGTAACATGCACACATTCAATTGAATGAGGTTCTTATATATCATGACTAGATAAGAAGATCATGCCAATGATTCCAGAATGTTTTAGAATTTCTAGTAGATCAGGAAGATGGTTTATCCTTCTCTAGAAGAGTATATTTTTTTTTTCTATATTTTAACATGCATAAATTAAATATAATGTTTACATTTAAAATAGCTAAATATGATCTTGTTGATTGCAGATATACTTATATTCCTGGATTTCCCTCACCACCTCGCAAGGCCAGATATCACTTAAGAGAGGGGCAAACTAGAGGAGCATTTTACCTATGGTGGCATGCTTGTTGCACGACATCACTGAACATTGCTTTAAAATGTTAAAGGCATAATTTCCAATTTTGAAAACAAATGCCTGTGTATAATTCTCGATTGCAATGCTATATTTTCGTGACCTATTGTACCTCATATATTTTTATCAGAGCTAAGGTGGCAATATAAATGATCAGCGTGATGTACAATTAGATTCATCCAGCTCATAGTTAATGTAGCAACCCAAGCATACTTAGAGATTCTCCAAGGCATTTTAGTTGGGACCACTTAGCCGACCTGAAAGCTAGAACGAGCAAACCAACAGCAGCCGACCTCTAGAGCTAAAACTTCTAACCTCAGCCTAAGAATCGGTCAACTAGACAACCAACAAGAGTCGAGCAAAACCTTCTTGTGATAGGGGCAACTCGACCCCCCCACCTAAATGCACATGAGATTCTAACAATTCTATCATGTTTGAGGTGATTACAACATGTCTCAAGGTTGTTCACTATGTTAGTGCTATAAATAAATTTTTTTGTCAAGAATTTACTAAATTAAAATATGAAAAATTTAAGATGAGTATGATGGAAGAATTAAATTTCTTTCTCCGACTCTAAATCTAGCAATTAAAGTGAAGATCTTCATCAACTAAACCAAGTACATAAAATAAAAATACCTAAAAAATTTAGAATAGAGAATTGCAAGCTAATTGGCACACCTATAGGTCTCTCATGTAAGCCTGACAATGATGAAAATGGAAAAATATCAATCTCAAACTTTATCACAGTATAATTGAATCTTTATTATATCATATTACTAGTAGACCTGATATAATGTTTAGTATTTATATATAAAATAAATATCAATCTAATTCTAAAAAATTATATTTATTTACTATTAAAAAATTCTTAAATATTTAATTAATATTTTTAATATAAGTTTATAATATTCTAGACACTCTTCTATTGAATTAATTAATTTTTTTATTATACTGATTTTGATAGTTATAAACTTGATAGAAAAAGTACAAATATGGAACTGAGCAATTTTTAAGAGTTAATTTTTTGGTTTAGTAAGAAACAAAATTTGGTAGTATTATCCACGATAGAAGCTGAGTAGATTATGCTAGAAATTGTTGTGCTTAAATCTTATGAATTTAGCAATAACTAAAAGATTATGGTATTAAGTTAAATAAATTTTCTATAAGATATGATAACTCAAATGCAATAAACTTAACTAAAAATCTAATTCGGTACTCAAGAACTAAATATATTGAGATAAGATATTATTTCTGTTGGTGCAGAAAATGGTTGGCCGTCAGAGTTCGTTGGAGGTGGTGGAGACGATCTCGTCGATGAAACCTGCAAAACAAAATCTAGGCCAGAGGTGGATGACTCCGATAAGACTCTCCAATGGTCCAATTAGCTTTTTGATCAACAAAAATGGAGTACACAGAAAATTAGAGTAGAGAAAAGAACTTAGAGAAGAAGATATATCTCGAGGGTCTCTTTTATAGATAGAGCACATAATAGATTGATAGTGACAGCCATAACAAAATGTTAGAAGACTGTTCCAGTCACTTGGAGTTTGTTATGGAGAGTGGGCTATCATTTGTCATGATTTACTGATGGTTGAGTATTGTTTGCTGGAGTTTGGACTGAAGGTTGGAGGTTTCCAAGCTAGGTAGTGTAGTATTCATGTTGAGATTTGGGATTAGAGGTCGATCCAACTAAGCTTGAAGGTTAGCTCCTAAGTTATGAATGATAGGCTCATAGATTAGGCTCTGCGTTTAAACCTTGATGGAGCTATCTTTGACAGCTTTTAGGAGCTCGATCACCTTCAAGGTCAGCTAAGAACAAGCATAGGTATTTTGGTCTGGAGAATTAAAGATCGGATGAGAATGGTAGGTTCTGCACTTTAGACTGCAGTGAAGATATTTCGATAATTCTGATGAAATTCGGCTAGAACTAGAGATCATCTTGATGTTGAGATGAAGGAACATTGAGTTCCAATACTTGTGAAGTTGCTATTGCTTATCCCAAGTTGAAGATCGGACTCATGTTGATGGCAAGATCCTCTAGCTGACTCAAGTTCATTCGATTGAGGTCCTTAGTGTGAAATTGGCGAGATTTACTATCGACGGAGTGGAGTAGAGGAGTTCGACTAGTTTTCAAGATCGCCCACTAGTCAAAGTTGGATGGTGAAGGAGAGGCCGAAGTTCATGGTGCAGTTTTAGCAAGATCTGCAATCATTGAAAGAAAGCTGGAAGGATTGTACTTGAGAAGATCGATCGGTGCACAAGATCTAAAGGCTGATCTTTTCGAATTTGCTTGGAACAGAAAAGCAACTTGATTCAAGTCTGGATATAACTATCACTACTCTAGATAGTGCTATACCAAGGTCAGATATCTAACTGAACTTCGATGGAAGCTATTTTATCCCCAACACTTGCTTCCTACTTTCGAGTTTGGAGTTCGAACGGAAGGAGTATCAAAATATGCGATTGCCGAAGTCTCTTCCGACTTTTTGCCTTCGGAAGATGAAAAATTTTGGTCCATTCAAACTAGTCGGAAGCTTCTTTATTACTGAAAGACCTGATACAACCTCGACCTTCGAATTTTCCTCCAACGTCGAGCTTGAATGTATGGTGCCATAATGACTCTGTTAGGCATCTGCCACTGCTATAATGAAGAGGACACACAGAGGAACAAAATTCGATGTAGATGATCTACAATCATAACAATCTCGGGGTTCTCCTACCTATTTAAGTGCATCCTCCTTCCCCTTCCTTACTCTGACTCTTCTGTTCTTCTCTACTCTGCCTTTCATCTTTCTTAAGCTCGAGAGCCTTATGCTACCTTTCCTATAATTCTTCTAGTTTCCGACGTCTTCCCCATTCTTCCTTCTTCATTTCGGTAGCACCACCAAGTTCTCTATTCATTTTAGATTAGCATTCTAACTCTTATCTTGCATTTTCGTGGTTTTCTTTTCTTTTCCAACCCTTAGAATTTTCTCAGGAGGTTTGCTATTCTTTCTCTATTCATTGGATGTTTGCTAATTTTTTCTAATTTTTCATGAGTTTTTCTCTGATTTAGTTCGATCCAAAATAATTTTTGAGATATCTTGGTCTAGTAGTTCTAGGAGCCTGTCCGATCTAAGCTTCCCAAATCCCGATCCTAGGAAAGGAGTTAAGCTTAGAGAAGTACCTCGTCCAACTTTTATTCTAGAAATCATTTCCTATTTTCTTTCCTTTGAAGACCTTTCTCTAATCCAGATTCAGTATGGAGTCCATCTGAAGTATGAACTAGAGCTTTCTAAGTCGAGCAGCCGAGCTTATGCTCCTTCTTCAAGTTGCTTCTGTTTGTACACAGAGGCTCTCTATGCTAGATTGAGACTTTCCATTCTTTCTTTTGTGATTGTACTTTTTCACTTCTTAAATATATCTCTTGCCTCTGTCGTTCCGAACTTCTTTAGGTTTATTATAGGGTTCTTCGCTCTTTGCCTACTGATCAAAGTCTATTCTATAGTTTCTCTGTTTCAGACTTTTTTCATCCTCAAGCACCATCCTTCTGCTAAGGACTAGTGGTATTTGTCCTCCCAATATGGTAAGAAGGGATTGCTTAAGAGTGCCCCTTCCTTCATTCATAATTGGAAGAAAAAGTTCTTCTTTGTATCCTATTCCTTCATAGAGTTAGGGCTTCCTTCATGGAGCCCATTAAGGGATTTGGTCCACAGAGCTCCTGGCCTAGAGAGAGAGGATCTCGACTCCGCCACCATATTGAAAAACTATAAAGCCCCTCCATTATCTAAATTAGTAGATAACTAGACTTTATATAACCTTGGCTTGAGCCCATTCAATCTGGAAGATATACATTCACATCTTCTTTTCTGTTCCTTTATCTTTTCTCCTAACTTTGGCTTACCTACTGTTGTAGAGATGACAACTAAACTGACTGACCAAGGGGTTTCATGCTTAGAAGAGAAAGGAAGGTGCCCCCTCTGGGGAGGCATCAAAATGAGCCAAAGTTAGAGATCTGAGCATGGCCATTTCGACACAGGTGGCCTTTAACCAAGAAGTTGTCGCACCCCGATCGAGCTTCACCACACCCACTAAAATCATCGCCTTTGCACCATCCGAGAAGAGGAGGAAGAGAGCTATTGCTAAGAAAGCCCAAAAAAATTTCGATGGGTATGGCAGTAATAGTGCCGATCTGGGCCAGGGCTCTCTCTCGATGACTGGGAGGTCGTCCAGTCTCTTATGGAGGGCTGCGTCCATTCAGACATAATTAAGAGGATGCTCCAAATTGATGATAAAGAGAGGATAAGAGAATCTTATGTGGCCTTCATCAAGGTAACCAGCTCTTCCTTTCTTGCACTTGGCTGAATATACACAAACTCTCCAACAATAATTTGGATCTTGCCATTTGCAGCAGGGGCACCACTTGTTCACCAACGTGGAGGCGATTAACCTCCATAAGATCAAGATTTCAAGGGCTATCAAGGAGGCAAAAACTACCTAGATGGAGGCCAAGAATGTCGGGGCCGAGATTGAGCACTTGAGGGAAGCTCATTCTACTAAGGTTTGGCATCTTCAGGAGGCGCTCAAGAAATAGGAGTGAGCATCAGCCGAACTGAAGGATGCCTTGGCCTTAGAAGAAGAGAAGAGAAAGAAGGCCAAAGCTGAGGTTGGTGTAGAATGGGAGTAGGCCATTAAGTCTTTCAGATCTTCAAAAGAGATGGAAGATATCAAGATGGTATTCACTCAGGAGGCTTTTGAAAAGAGGTTTAAGCTTTGCCAGAAGAGGATTACAGAGAAGTTTCTGGAGCTAGACCTCGGCCTCATGCTGAGAAAGTCTTATGAAGATGAGGCTGAGCTTCCCACGGTCAGAGTTGACCTTTCTTATGCTGAGCCTGCTACCACTGAACCCACTGAACCTACCTCTATGCCTTTCGAGGGGCCAACATTTGCTAAGGCCACATCGAGTTTCTCTGCTGCTCCACCTCTAGAGATTGGTGACCTTCATTGATTGTACTTTTTTTTTCTTTTACATCTCATGTACTTGAAAATTTTTAGCTAATGAAATTAAATTTCTCTTTTGTCATGCCCCTATGTGTTGTGATATGCTTATACATCGAAGCTTTACCTATAAATACTACCATCAAGCGCAGTCTCTAGCCAGAGTAGCACCATTGCCTCAAAGCATTCCCCTAAAGGCCCATATTATAAATTTGAAGAAGAAAGTTTTTCATGTCACCAAGAAGTTGAAGAAGACAAAAGATGAGCTTCAAAAATTGAAGAAAAACTATGTAGAGGCTACAGTCAAAATCAACCACCTTCGCCAGGCATCCAAATAGTCTTTTAGAGAATACACTGCTAAGAAGTATCAGTTGTCTAAAGAGCTCGAGCGAGCGAAGAAGCTTGCTAGTGAGAGGGCCTGAACTTCTACTACTAAAAATTGCCCTCTTAAGGCCAAACTTCGATTGGTAAAAGAGAAGATCAATCAGTTAGAGAAGGGCTCGACTTGAGCTTAAAGCTAAGGAAAATATGCCTGGGACTGGTCGAAGAAATTTTCTGACCTCCAAAGATAGTTGCATGATGCCGAGATTGCATATGAGACCTACCAAATTGGCTGGTGCAGGCAAATTGATGAACTCAAAAGGAAGCTTAAGATGGCCAATGTTGAGGTGACTCGACTTTAGAAATAATTAGTGGACAAGGTCCAAGCCGACCTAAGCAGGGATTCATCAGATGAGGAGGCTTCTCTAAAGAACTCTTTGTCTAATTTAATTGAAGTGTATGATAAAAATAGGGCCGAACTCTTCTAATTGAAGATCCAGATGACTTATAATGAAAACACAATGAAGGACGCTGAAGTTGAGTCCGCCGTTCTATGGAAGAGATTAAGGGAGGTCTAGGAGGACACCAAAAGAGCCCGAAAGCTGCTTGGCAAGAGCCTAGAAGTAAGGAGAGAGCTCGAGAGCAATGTGAACGACTTTCTCTTGCTTGTAATGGTTGGGATCGGTAGTCTGAAGTTTGAATAGAACCTTGGTATGTTGTTGTTCTTCTTCATTTTTTTTGTTGTAGTCGGTCCTAGAGACCTTTGATTGTAATGAACTTTATTTCAATGAAATAGTACTTTTTTTGATTATTTTCCTATCTTGTTTTGACTTAGTACTTGTAGAACTCCTTATTTTTCTGCCATGTCAGATGTTGGTGTTGTTTTGGAAAGATGACACCAACCCGATGTCTCGTAGGCATGTCCCCCTTGTCTATAAACAAGGATCTTCATCCTAAGAATTGGAGTGTTAGATGTGTACCCTAGAAGCTTGATTGGTCAACACTTGTAAATACTTTCTAAGGATATTTTTATTATTTTAATTTATAATTAATAAAAAAATATTTTTTCTATCATATTTGTGTATAAAGTGTCTATGATATATCCATTAGGTTAATAGGTATGATAGCACATATTCTCAAGAGTTGAGAATTTAAGATATGTGATATCATAATTAATTCATAAACTGCTCCCGATCGTAAGATCATCATGAGGATGGTGATCGATCTGAAAGATTGGTGTACGATTGCTTTCTTAGAATAAATGAGTCTTGAGTCTATGATATGGAGATACTGGAGCAAGAGTACAAATACTTATTAAGAATAAGAAAATTGAGTATGATGATCTTGAGCAGTTATAAGAGAGTCTATCTTCTCATTGATGACTAGCTTGATGCTGCAGTCGTGTGATTGGTTCTTTGACCTGAGGTGCACTAGCAGTTCACCTTGAGTGCGTTATAGTTTAACTACACCATAATTCGATCTCCTAATCATTTGGAATCCTGAGGTGTATGTTGGCTATAGCATGTTCATTGTAGGAATTGGATCGCACCAACATGATCTATCAACCTCGGTAGAGGAGTAGTCATAATGATCAAGAAGTTCTAAAGTTAATTTATGAGCAATAAAATAAAGTGTTAGATATATGTGCCCTAGAAGCCAGAATTGGCTGACACTTGTAATACACTTCTAGGGGCAAAATTGTAATTTTGACTATAATTAATGAAATGGGTTATTTTCTATCACACATGTGTATTTAGTGTCTGTGATACATCCTTTGAGTTAATGGTAATGATAATTCATATTTTCAAGAGTTGAAAATTTAAGACATGAATAATCATTATTAACTCATAAACAGCTCCCGACCATAGGATCATCACGAGGATGGTGATTGATCCGGAAGGTTGGTGTACGATCGCTTCTCTTTAGTAGATGAGTCTTGAGTCTACGGTGTGGAGACACCGGAGCGAGAGTACAGGTACTCGTTAGAGAACGAGGGCACTGAGCGTGACCACCTCGAGTAGTCATTAGGGAGTCTACCTTCTCGTCAATGACTGACTCGATGCTGCAGTAGTGTGTCTGGTTCTTTGACCTGAGATGCATCGGCAGTTCACCTTGAGGGTGTTATAGTTTGACTACACCATTACTCGGTCTCCTAGCCATATGGAACCCTGAGGTGTATGTTGGCTATGACATGTTCATTGTAGGAACTGGATTGCATCAAGATGGGATCTATCTACCTCGGTGGTAGAGGAGTAGCCCTATGATGATCATGAGAATCAAGTCCTGAAGCCCATGGCCATGGCAGAGTGAAATAATAGAAAGAGTTTCTATTTAGATTTTCACATTGGACTCGAATCGAATGATTACATCATATGACAGAGACTAGGGTTTGACGAGTTCACCTTAACCCTAATCTGATCGGGGCTCAAGATAGAAGAACTGAATCACACAGGTAGCTGCACCAAGAGGTTCGCATTCAGCTCTGATGGGTTGCCACCATATACTGCTAGGTGTCACTGGTGGATTTTGGGAGCAATTAGAATGATTTAGATGATCGATCATTCTAGCTGTTCGAATCAGAAGAGTTCTGATCCATCGAAAGGAGTTTCGATGATGTCGATGATAGAGATCATGACATATCCCATTACCATACAGAACTGAACCTAACTGGGTCACACAAACAAGGGTTTGAATCTGGTGATCATCAATTGAACTAATCTAGTTCAATTGATCTGAATGAGATTCAATTAGGTTCAAGGAAATCGTGCTAGCACTCGATTGAACCTAACGTTCTTCTTTTGCTATCATAAATAAGTTGTCCTGTCTGAGCCAAAGGAGTTTGTGCTCAAACAGAAGGCCTTCATTATGGTCTGACTGGAGGTTGTCCAAGTCAGAATAGGTTGTCTTATTTGTAAGACATTACCTGCCATTTTTGGTCACCTGCCATTTCTTGTTCTTTGACTTTGGTCAAAAGTCTACCTTTGACTGGTCAAACGTTGACCATTCACCCTTTGACTTTTGACCACATGTCATGCACCTATTGGAGAGCTGGTGGGGGCTTGTCCCCCTGCCAGAACCTGGCAAGGAGAAGGGCGCACGCCAAGGGTGGCGTGAGCCCAAGTAGGAGGCGCCTAGGAGTCCTTGTTGGACAAGGACTCCATCTCCCTTTAGGATTCCAATGAGAGTTCTTCTAAGAATCCAGTTTGACTGGTCCAAGGCACTCTCCAAGTAGGAATCCAGGGGACTCTAATCCCACCAATCAGATTTAGATCTGATTTCACAAAGGGTTGTGATTGGTTGGGAGGAAGATGACTTGGATCACGCTTAGTCTATATAAGAGACCCAGCGCCCAAGTGAAAAAATAATCAAGAAGTAATCAAGAAGCAATCTTCCCACGCCCCAAGGCTGCCTCTCTCCCCTTTCTCCACGCCATACTCTCATTCTCCCCTTGCTCTCCACGTCCAAAAGTGTTTTGGATTTGGATTGGTGCGATTTAGATCAAGAAAAGGAGATCAAAAGCAAGAAGGCTGCGCTGCTGCGAAGAACGACTGCAGATCTTCAAAAGGAGTTTTGAAGATCCTCCAGATCAGATCCAGATCTGATTTTTGGAGGCGTGATAGAGAAGAAGAGGATCTCCAGATCCAGCCCGAGTGGATACCGGTAGAGGCCAGGCGCTTGCGTGGCTTGATCCAGAACCTTCCGCTGCAAACAGGATCATCAACAGGGTAATAGGATTACCCTATTCAGGTAAATTGAATGTGATTTAATTTATCCTTTTCATTTAATTTTTATTAAATAAATAAGAATCAGATCTGAAGCATCCCTGATCTGATACAGATCTAAGAGAAAAAATTTTTGAAATATATCTCTTGATCTGATCAGATCTGAACGAACCTGGTCAGGGAAATCAGGATTTCCCTTCAAGTGGTATCAGAGCCATGGTTCTAAAAATAGTTTAGATCTGATTTTTAATTTTATTTTAATTAAAAATAACGTGATTTCAGATGTCACATGAGATGTGATCAGATCTGAAATCAGGAAAATTAAAATTAAATGATTTGGATCTAAGAACATGAAGATATGCATGACTAGTTCTAGTATAGAATAGTTCTATAGAATAGTTTTGCATGTCTTTGATTTAATATGATTAAATCATATTTTAGATCTTCTTATTTACTGTTTTCTGATATTATAAGTGTTATAATAACATCTGATAAACAGCAAATAAAAATTATTTAATTTTAAATATCATATGAGATATGATAGATGCATGACTAGACTAGTTGTAGAATAGTTCTACATAATTGTCTAGATTAGAATTTATTTTGATTAGATCAATTTAAATCTAATTTTTCAGATTATTATGTGATAATTTAGATCTGAAAACATGCATGATTATGATACATGAGATGTATGCAAAATATGCCATGGTTAGATCTAAATTTGTATATGAGATATATGATATAGATCTATAACTGTTTTGTAGTATTGAATGTTTATTGAATGTTCCTGATTAAGGCGTTCCTCCTTGGCCGTCCGGTCATAAGAACGAAGAAGGGTTTAAAGGCCCTCTCTTCCCATTCGATGGGGTGTTCTTATGATGTGTAGGGGTGCTGCGCGTTCGTCCTTAATCAGAAACCCAAAACTTACTTTCTGCAAAACCCTAGATCCTGAAACCCTAGGATTTATTGTGCATATTTTGTTTATGAACCCTAACTTAATTAAGAATTAAGTTTATGGAATATTAATTAGGTCTAAAATTGAGAATTTCAGATCTAAGACATATTCATAATACTGGGTTCGGGCTTGGGTAGCTCAATTAGGTCTAAGCGGTTGATCAAACCGAATCAAGAGTTGGTTAGATGGGATCAACAATGCTTAAATTGACCAGCCTAATAGGATTAAGTCTGGGTCAAGATCGAGTCACGATCAAGCAAGACCTAATTAGGCTCAGAGGTTAGAGTCTGGATTGTAGGCTAACCCAATTGGTTCTGACTCAACAATTTGGTGTCTAAG
>QRFJ01003162.1:29963-52368 GCA_006176705.1 Cocos nucifera | reverse complement strand
TGATGATCACAAAACCTATGATGAGGCAATATTAGATATGAACTTTGAGAAATGGTGAGAGATAATGAAGTAAAAAATTGACTCGATACATTTGAACCAAGTCTGGACCTTGGTAGATCCACCTGAAGGCATTGCACCTATTAGGTATAAATGAATCATCAAGAGAAAGATTAGTGTAGATGGAAATGTGGAGACATTCAAGGCTAGGTTAGTGGCGAAAGGATATAGTCAACATGAAGGTATTGACTATCAAGATATCTTCTCACCAATGGCCTTGCTTAAATCCATCTGCACATTGTTTGCTATCGCAGTATATTTTGATTATGAAATATGATAGATGGATGTGAAAACAATATTTCTAAATGGATATATTGAGGAAGCTATCTATATGGAACAATCGCTTGGTTTCAATTCTAGTGATGGGTAATCACAAGGTCAACAAGCTGTAAAAGTCCATCTATGGACTTAAGTAAGCATCATGGAGCTGGAATGCTTATTTTAATGATGTGATCAAATCATTTGATTTTATCAAGAATGAGGAGGAATCTTGTGTGTTCAAAAAAGTCAATGAGAGTGCTATTATCTTCCTCATATTGTACGTGGATGATATCCTCCTGATTGAGAATGATATTTTCATGTTGATCTCAATCAAAGTATAGTTATCTAAGGAGTTTTTTATGAAAGACCTAGAAGAGGCATCCTTCATTTTAGGGATTAAGGTCTATAGGGATAGACCAAAGAGGATGCTAGATCTCTCATAGAAGATGTATATAGAGAATGTGCTGAAGAGGTTTAGCATGAAGAACTATAAGAGAGGACTCGTATCCTTCAGATATGGTATTCATTTCTCCAAAAAGATATGCCGCAACATATCAGAAGAGATTGAACACATGAGCAAGATCCCTTGTACTTCGGCTATGGGGAGCCTCATATATGCCATGCTATGTATGTGACCTGATATCGTCCATGCTATGAGTGTCACAAGCAGATATCAATTAAATCTAGGTGAAGAGCACTAAACTTCTGTTAAATATATTCTTAAGTACTTGAGAAGAACTAAGGATATATTTTTGATATTTGGTAATGAAGAACCTCAGGTCCAGGGGTATACAGACTTAGATTTAATGTCTGATATAAATGATCAAAAGTCGACATCTGAAAGTCTATTCCTATGCAATAATGGTACTATAAGTTGGAAGAGTTCTAAGCAAATATGATAGCTGACTCCATAATGAAAGCAGAGCGCATAGCTATCTTGGAAGCTACGAAGGAGGCATTCTGGTTAAAGAAGTTCATTGTAGAGCTTGAAGTGATGCCATCAGATGTTGTCCCTCTATACAGTGATAATAATGGCACCATAGCCTTAGCTAAAGAGTTGAGATCTCACCAGAAGTCCAAGCACATCAAGCGGTGATTCCACCTCATCCGCGATTACCTCGAGAAGGGATACGTTGAGGTTAAGAAGGTCGACACCATAGATAATATGGTTGATCCACTGACAAAGCCTTTGGGCCAACAAAAGATCAAAGCCCATCTTGAGAAGATGAGACTTAGATTTGTAGCCAATTGGCTTTAGGTCAAATGAAAGTTTGTTAGATATGTGCCCTAGAAGCCAGATTGGCCAACACTTGCAAATACTTTCTAGGAGCATTTTTATAATTTTGACTTATAATCAATAAAAGAATTATTTTTTTTATCATATTTATATGTAAAGTGTCTGTGATACATCCATTGGGTTAGTGGATATGATAACATATATTCTCAAGAGTTGAGAATTTAAGGTATGTGTTATCATAATGAATTCATAAACTACTCTTGATCGTTGGATCATCATGAGGATGATAACCAATCTAGAAGATCGATGTATGATCATTTTCTTAGGATAGATGAGTCTTGAATCTATGGTATGAAAATATCAGAGCTAGAATACATGTACTTATTAAGAATAAGAAAACTGAGTATGACCACCTCGAGCAATCATAAGGAAGTCTACCTTCTCATCGATGACTAGCTTGATGCTGCAGTTATGTGATTGGTTCTTTGACCTGAGGTGCATCGATAGTTTACCTTGAGTGTGTCATAGTTTGACTACACCATAACTTAATCTTCTAGCCATTTGGAATCCTGAGGTGCATGTTGGCTATAGCATGTTCATTGTAGGAATTGGATCGTACCAATATGGGATCTATCAACCTTAGTAGAAGAGTAGTCCTATGATGATCATGAGATCAAGTCCTAAAGTCCATAGTTATGGTAGTGTAAAATAATAGAAAGAAGTTTCTATTAAAGTTTCACATCGAACTTGAATCGAATGATTCAATCATATCATAGGTGTTGGGTTTGACAAGTTAACCTTAACCTAGATCCTGTCGGGGCTCATGATAGAAAAATCCAATTATATAGTTGGTTGTACCAAAAGGTTCGTATTCAGTTCTGATGGATTATCATTACATACTGCTAGGTATCACTGATGGATTTTGGGACTAATTAGAATTGTCTTAATGATCAACAATTATAACTGGGTGAATCAAAAGATTTTTGAACCATCAAAAGGTATTTTAATGATGTCAATGATAGAGATCGTGACATGTCCCATTACCATATAGAATTAAATCTAATTGGATCACACAAATAAGAGTTTGAGTCTGAATGTCATTAATTAGGCTAACTTGGTCTGATTGATTTGGATTAGATCCAATCAGGTTCAAAAAAATCATGCTAACACATGATTGGACCTGACTTTCTCCTCCCATAAACTTCTTGGTTGGTCTGCACTCAATCAAATCTAATTTGCCTCATCTAGAAATTTTTTATGAGTTCATCCTGACCTAACTAAACCTTGTCCTAGTTGGATCAGAGCTTATCTTGATCAGATTAGGGCTTATCCTAATCTTATGTGATGGGAATCAGGACAAGGGTCATTTGACCCAATCTTTGTAGGAAAGAAGGGAGGGGGCGTGCACCCTAAGATTGATTTTGCATGGAGATTAAGAGTGCACGCCCCCTTTTGGCATGCACTTTTGGTGGATAAAGATAGGGTGTTATCTATTCAAAGAGTTTGAATAGATCAAGGCATTTGAAAGGTTCAAACTCTTGGGTGATCTCATCTCTGTGCCAACCCACTTTTATCCACTATTTGTCATGCCATGTTCTCCTCTATTTTGTGTGACAAAATTAATAGGAAATCAAAATATGGCATGGGAATAGGGTGGAGTCCTTCTATTTTAAGCAAATCGATTGCTTAAAGCTCTAGGACTCTAGAGTTGCGCATTGTCTATAAATAGACTCGATGCCCAAGGGTTTTGGTAATTTCAGTTCACCATGCCCACACTCTGCCCCAATGTCTCTCCTTCATGACTCCTCTCCCTCCTCTCCCTCTTCTTCATGCCCAAAGGTTGGGCAGATCAGCAATCAAGGTTTGAGATGCTGCTACTGTAAAGACTGCACCAATAGTTTTTGGGATCATGAGATGATCGTGCTGCTGCCAGAGATTAGATCGAAGGTGCCCCAGTGAAGTTCTAGATTTGATATTTTAAAATCAGATCCAGAAGATGATGACCTCCAAATCTAACTTGAGTGGATACTGATAGATGTGAGCTCAGAAGTGACACTCCCAAGTCTTAAAAATATGAGAAGATAGATCATGAAAAGATGGAAGCGAGCCAGAAGAAGAATCAGTCTTAATAGTAAAGTTCAGAAACTGGGCCAGCTTACTTTGAGACTGAGTCGGCTTAGTTGAAAACTGGGTTAGCTCAGTCCAAGACTAGATCGGCTAGGTCTTAAAAGAAAATTCAGATAGAAAGCAGCATTTTTGGGCTATTGGCATGGTACACAACTGGATCGGCTCAGTCTGGGACTGAGCCGACCCAATCGTAGGTTAGCTGGCTCAGTTTGAAACTACGCTGGCTCAATTTTTGTGGGTTATTATTTTATGTACATGGATTATTTGGATTTAGAGAGTTTTTCTATGAGCTTGGGCTTAATCCTTTGTAAAGTATATATACTAAAAATAGATCAAGATTGTAAAGGTGCTGAAATATACTGAATAAAAGCTCTTTTCTTTCAGAACTTCTCTTCTCTATTTCTTGATTTATTTGATCGTGCTTCCACAGAAATCTTTGAGAAGTACTTTCTTGTTGCTTGGCTAATCATCAGTGGCCATGCCGATCTATGTGGGAAGAGTGTATTTTTCCAACATTTGGTATCAGAGCGGTGTTGCATGGAAGGAAGGAAGACACCAAGGGTTTACTACATCCAAAATCTGTTGCACCAAGTTTTATCCTAAAAACTTCTAGTTTGCTTCATAATTATCTCTAGATTGAGGTGGACATTGTTGACATGGAGGAACAGTGATACAGAAGTTTGGAAAGAGGATCTAGGGCTAGTTAGATCTTCTGCGAAGGATAGTTTTAAAGGTGTGTAATCGTGAAGGATGTTAGGGATCTATTCTTGACTTGTTTGAAGTCATGGGATCAAGTGGATTCAAGATGAATTTTGAGAAGTTCGATGGCAAAAAAAATTTTACCCTATGGCAGCAAAAAGTAAAGGACTTATTGGTTCAGCAGAGGATCTACAAGGTCTTGACAAAAGAAAGATCGAAAAAGATCAGTGCTAAGGATTGGGAAGAGTTGGAGGAAATTGCTTTTAGCACAATTCAAATGTGCTTGGCCGATTAGATTTTGCCCAAGGTTTTCATAGAGACTACGATAAAGGAGCTCTGAGAGAGATTGGAGAACACATACATGGGGAAGAATATGACGAACAAGCTATGGTTGAAGAAATAGCTGTATAGTCTGAAGATGTCCGAAGGCAGAGATCTTGTTGCACATATCCAAAGGTTCAATCAGGTATGTTCTGAGGTGATGAGTTTGGATGTGAAGATTGATGAGAAGGATCGGATATTGCTGCTATTATGTTCTCTCTCAGGTTCGTATGATGGTCTCATAACAACTTTAGTTTATGGGAAGGAGACCCTAAACTATGAAGAGGTTGTTGGTGTGCTCAGATCAAATGAGCAAAGGAAGAAGATCTACAAGGGAGATCCTAAGTCTGAGATCTTGACTGTGAATGAAAGACAGGAAAGATCAAAGAAGAAGATAAGAGAAAAATCCAAGGGTAGGTCAAAGTCTCACGATCAGAGGAAGATGACATTGAAATGTTATAAATGTCATCAGCTTGGACACCTGAGGAGAGATTGTCCCCTTTTGAGATCAGAAAAAGGGAAGGCCAATAAGGAAGATGATACAACTTTTATGAGTAGTGGAGAAAATCTGCTAGTTGTATCAGATGGATCCACAGAGTGCGATACTATAAGGATATTAGATTTAGTATGCTTGCACCATAATACTTCTCATTGGGAGTGGTTTGCTATCTACCAGAAGATCGATGATGGAAGTATCAACCTTGGAGATGATCATTCATGCAAAGTAGCTAGAATTGGCTCAATTAGAGTGAGGATGTATGACGGAATCATTCGTACATTATCAAATGTCAGGTATGTACTAGAGTTGAAAAAGAATTTAATTTTTTTGGGCTACTTGGAGGAGCAGGGTTATGCTTTTAGTAGCCAGGCTGGGAGTGGATGTCTGAAAATTTTTAAGGAAGCTTTGATGGTGATGAGAGGTAGAAGACTGAGCAACAATCTTTATAAAATGGAAGGCTTAGTGGTAGATGATAGTGCAGAGGTGCTAGTAATGACACAGGAGGAGCAAATTTTATATCAACTGTGGTACTATCGAATGGATCATATGAGTGGTCGTGGGCTCACAGAACTAAGTAGAAGAGGTATGATCCCAGTCCTGAAAAAGGAGGACACGGATCTTTAGAGTCATGTATCTTTGTTAAACAGCATAGGATGAAGTTTGCCAGAAGTATCAAGCGCAGCGAGGAAGTGTTGGATTTAGTGCACTCGGATGTGTGGGGACCAACTCCTATATCAGTTAGAGGTGGGGCAAAATACTTTATTACTTTCATTAATGATTTCTCAAGAAAGGTGTGAGTTTATCTTATCAGAGAAAAGTTAGAGGTGTTTGCCTGATTTAGAGCTTGAAGAGCTGAAGTAGAGAAGGAGTCAGGAAGACAGGTAAAGTGTCTGAGGTTGGACAATGGAGGAAAGTTTATTAGCCTTGAGTTCAGGAGGTACTGTGAGGAAAATGGCATCAAACGCCATTACACGGTGAGGATGACTCCCTAACAGAATGGTGTCATGGAGAGGATGAACTAGACACTAACCGAGAAGGCATGAAGTTTGAGGCTGCAGACATCACTCCCAAAGTTCTTTTGGGGTGATGCTCTAATTTTTTCTTATTTTCTTGTGAATAGGTCCCCTCATTATAAGCTGAATGGGGGCATTTTAGAGGAGGTCTAGAGTGAAAAGAAGGTGGAGCTTGACCATCTGAAAGTCTTCGATTGTATAGGCTATGCACATGTGGAGGCAATCGAGAGGAGCAAATTGGATCCAAAATCTTAAAAGATGACATTCATAAGATATCCACAAGGAGTCAAGGGGTACCTGCTATGGGACTATCAGGCATAGAAGTCAGTGATCAGTAGGGATGTTATCTTTGATGAGAAAAGCATCTTGAGGAGGTCTGGGATAGATGGAACTGAAAAAACAAAGGTGAATAGCGGCGGCCAGTCAGAGAATGATGGCATGCAGGTTACATCCACTTACAGGAGTGTTCCTATTGAGGTGGAGCTGGCCAGAAAAGTATTATCTCAGATTGAAAATCAGCATGGAGGGCTGGCAGTTTAAACAGATGTGTAAGAGTAGCCACAGACATCAGACAGAGATGTATCAGTAGGAGTGGCTTTGCACAAGTCCCAGTGTACTATTAGGAGATCGGTTAGATATGTCATTAATGAGGTTATCTCCTATGCACTCATCGCTACTAATGGAGATCCAGAGAATTATGTAGAGGCCATGGAGAGTGAGGATCATGATTTATGGATGCATGCCATGATGGAGGAGATGAAATCACTTGAGAAGAATCAGACATGGTGGCTGGTGGATCTTCCAGAGGGTGCTTGACCTATTGGTTCAAAGTGGATGTTCACAAAGAAAGAAGCACCTTCAGAACAAGATGGAATCAGATTCAAAACAAGGCTAGTAGGTAAGAGATACTCACAAAAAGAAGGGATTGACTATATAAAAATTTTCTCTCCTATAGTGCATCATACATCTATTTGAGTTTTGTTGTCACTGATGGCACAGCATAACATGAAATTGGAATAGATAGACGTAAAGACGGCCTTCCTTCATGGGACTTTGGAGGAAAGAATCTACATAAAGTAGCTGGATGGTTTCATGGAGATGGGATAGGAAGAAAAAGTATGTTTACTCAGAAAGTCTTTGTATGGCTTGAAACAATCTCCTCGTCAGTGATATCGAAGGTTTGATAGCTTTGTCCTGAGCCTGAGTTTCAGCAGATGTGAATATGATTATTATGTCTACGTTAAGGATGTAGATGAGGAGGATGCTCTATACCTGTTATTGTATGTAGATGATATGCTCATAGTCAGTAGAAGCATGGATGCTGTGAAAAGGTTGAAAAGAGAATTATCATCTAAATTTGAGATGAAAGATTTGGGTCTAGTTGAGAAAATCCTTAGAATGAAGATTTGCAGAGATAGGTGCAAAGGAGTGCTCCATTTATCATAAGAAAAGTATGTCCAGAAGGTTCTAGAGAGGTTTGAGATGGAGAAGGCCAAACCTGCAGAGACGCCATTGTTGAGTCATATATCTCTCTCCAAATTGCAGTGCCCCCAATCAGAAGAGGAGAGAGAGTACATGGAACGAGTTTCTTATGTAAATGTTATAGGCAGTATGATGTACACTATGGTGTGCTGTAGATCAGATATAGCACATGCTGTAAGCATGATTAGTAGATACATGGCTAATCCTGAAAAAGAATACTGAAAAGCATTGAAATGGATATTGAGATATCTGCATAGAACAAGGGATTATGGTTTGATGTTTGGTGGGCAGCCAGGAGAATTTAAAGAACAATCTATGAAGATGTGTGAAGGTTCAGATCCTTTAAAAGGATTTATTGATGCAAATTATGCTGGTGATCTTGATACAAGGAGGTTTACTACTGGATACCTCTTCTGTGTATATGGTGGACTGGTGTCTTGGAGATCAACCCTTCAGCCAATCACGGCTTTGTCTACCACAAAGTCTGAGTACATTGGGATAACGGAGGTTGCAAAGGAAGCTCTTTGGCTTAGGAGGCTGATTGATGAGTTGGAGGTGGAGTAGAGCAAGATTACACTATTCAGTGATAGTTAGAATGCTCTATTGTTGGCACAGAACCAAGTCTATCATGCATGCACAAAGCATATAGACGTGAGGTACCATAGGATCAGAGAGCTGGTGGAGGAAGGTAAAGTGGAACTGATGAAGGTCCATACCAAGGAGAATCAATCTGATGCACTCACGAAGGTACTCCCCAGAGATAACTTTCAGAGATGTGTGGCACGGATAGATTTGTTGAGAAGAGATGAGTTCACAAGAACTTAGAAGCACTAAGGTGGAGAATGTAAGCTCAGAAGTAGCACTCCCAAGTCTTGAAAATATGAGAAGATAGATCATGGAAAGATGGGAGCGAGCTGAAAGAAGAATCAATCTCAATAGTAAAATTCAGAAATTGGGTCGGCTCACTCTGAGACCGAGCCGACTCAGTTGGAAATTGAGTCGGCTCACTCTGAGACCGAGCCGACTCAGTTGGAAATTGAGTCGGCTCAGTCTAGGACTGGGTTGGCTAGGTCTTAGAAAAAAATTCAGATAGAAAGCAGCATTTTCGGACTATTGGCATGGTACACAATTAGGTCGGCTCAGTCTGAGACTGAGCCAGACTAAGCCAACCTAGTCACAGGTTAGCCGGCTCAGTCTGAAACTAGGTCGGCTCAGTTTTCGTGGGTTATTATTTTATGTACATGGATTGTTTGGATTTGGAGAGCTTTTCTATGAGCTTAGGCTTGATCCTTTGTAAAGTATATATACTAAAAATAGGTCAAGATTGTAAAAGCTCTTTTCTCTCGAAAATATACTGAATAAAAGCTCTTTTCTCTCGAAAATCTCTTCTTCTCTTCTCTATTCCTTGATTCATTTGATCATGCTTCCGCAGAAATCTTTGAGAAGTACTTTTTTGTTGCTTGGCTAATCACTAGTGTACATGCTGATTCATGTGGGAAGAGTGCATATTCCCAATAGTAGAGGTCGGGCATGTGCACGGCTAACGTCAAAATCTCAGAGAGCATCAGGATCATCACTATAGGTGAATTGTTCACCTAAAATAGGTGGTATTAGATACCATAATTTAGTTTTAAATTTTAGATTAATCTAATCATATCAAAGAACTCTTAGATCAAATCAGATCAATAGCATAAAAAGTTTTAAAAATTTGCTGGACGATCTGATCCGATCAGGCCAATCTTGTGGTAGTTTCTTCAATTTGGAGGCCTTCAATTCCTTGTAAGAATCTTCACCCATGTCAAAATGAGGTCCTCTTCCTACTCTTGACATGGTTAATCTTCTATTTAAGAACTGAAGACTTTCATCCATGTTAGGATAAGGTCCTCCTCCTATTTCTAACATGGTTAATATTGCCCAGCAAGACAACCCAAGAAGCGGAGGGGGGGGGGGGGGGGCAGTGAATTGGGCTTTTTAAAATTTAAATAAGTTATATGCTATTTTAAAGAACTAGTAAAGCATGAAAGTGTGTTTTAGTTTTATGCAACTAAATATACTGAATTATAGAAATGAAAATGAGATGAAAGCAAGACACAAGCCAATCACAAATACAAATGAATTTATAGTGGTTCGGTGCCTCTTGCACCTACATCCACTCCCTATGGCTCACTTGAAAATTTTACTATAATCTCTCGAAGATTATAGTTGGATAGTTTTCCAAGGCTTACTATCCAAAATTTAGTTGATTTTACACCGGCTTACCAATCACAACCAAATCCTAAGCCAACCCTTGGCTTGCAATCCAATTCTTAGGCTTGGATAGGCCTTCTCCTTAGCTTTAAAATCCTATTGAAGCTAAGTTACAAGTAGAATAAAGATTATACAACAAGAATGAAAAACAAAACTCATTAATGAGCAAAAGAATTAATGAGGCTTGTACAATCTTCTTGATGGAGGCTTTTCAAGAGATTGAGCTTGTCTTCTTGTTGAATGGAATCACTTGATTTGATGTTTCTTGGAGTTGGGAATGGAATGCTCTCTTTTTAAGGTTTTTTGCACCTTTTATCTTCACTATTGATTTCTTCCAATGATTTTATGGTCATGTCACTTCCTCTAGATGTTTTGTAGCTTATTCTCCATATTTGGTAGGTTGGAGAAGGATTTTTGACTGTTAGAAGATTGAAAATAGCCACTTGGAACCAATCTGCATACTTCTAAAATTTCTACAGAAACTAGCTGTGGGAGCTCGAGTTGACTCGTCGCTTTGCTCGAGCTCGAGTCAACTCAATCCTCTACTCATGACCATTCTGCACTTCATCCTAAAAATCATATTCTCTATATTTCCTGAGACTTTGACTTGAGGAGCTCAAGTCAACTTGTCCCTCTGCTCGAGGCCTTGCTGAACTGTGTTCTGAAAATCTCGTTCTCTATATTTTCCTACAACCTTGACTATAGAAACTTGAGTTGACTTGGTCCTCTGCTCGAGATCGTGCTAGTTGAAACTTTTGCATGCAAGTCTTCTTTTTTGTGCTGTATCTGCTCGAGCTGAATAAGGGGTCGACTCGAAGCCATTTTATGCTAAAAATTTTTACTTCAATTAATTGATTTTTTCTTCAATTTTGGTTCTGAGATATCTCTTTTAGACCTTGTTTTAAGTGTGATTTATGCCTCAAAAGCCTCCAACTTTTCTTTGTTAACTTCCAAATGTATTTTTAGAAATTTCTCATTTGATACTCTAAAATGCATCCTAAAATATGATTCGACATATTTATTAGTTCAAACATATACTCAAATATTTTGTTACTAATCAAAATCAATCCTTGGGATTAACATTTAACCTTTTGTTTAAGAACTAGAGGCCTTTAATCTCTTGTAAGGATTTTCACCTACATCAAGACGAGATCCTCCTCCTGTTCTTGATGCAGTTAACCTCCTGCTTAAGAATCGAAGGCCTTCACCTTATTAGGATGAGGTTCTTCTCCTGTTCTTGATGTAGTTGACCTCTTGTTTAACAACCAAAGACCTTCACCCATGTTAGAATGAGGTCCTCCTCTTGTTTTTAACATGGTTAACCTCCTATTTAAGAATCAGAGACCTTCAATCCCTCCTCTTCACCCACATCAGGATGAGGTCCTTCTTCTGTTCCTAACATGGTTAACCTTCTATTTAAGAATCAGAGGTCTTCACCTATGTTAGGATGAAGTCTTCCTATTCCTAACATGGTTAACCTCCAATTTAAGAATCGAAGGCCTTCAATCCCTCATGAAGATCTTCACCCATGTTAGATGAGGTTTTCCTCCTATTTCTGATGTGATTAACCTCCTGTTTAAGAATCGAAGGCCTTCACCCATGTTAGGATAAGATCCTCCTCCTATTTCTAATGTGGTTAACCTCCTATTTAGAAATCGAATGCCTTCAATCCTTCGTAAGGATCTTCATCTACGTTAGGATGAGGTCCTCCTCCTATTCCTAATGTGGTTAACCTCCTATTTAAGAACTGAAGGCCTTCACCCATATTAGGACGAGGTTCTCCTCCTATTTGTAACATAGTTAATCTCCTATTTAAGAATCAAAGACCTTCATGTATGGCTATTACCCTCATTAGGATGAGGTTTTTCTTCTTTTCATAATGAGGTTACCAGGGCACAAAAGAGTTGTTGAGTGGGCCTCTCCCTATGGGCCATTACAAGAGCCTCTCCCCAGAGGTACAAAAAGGACCATTATAGAAGCCTCTCTCCTGAGGCACAGATGGTCTTCACCCTCGTTAAGATGAAGTTAACCTCCTATCTTAAATAATCGAGGGCTTTCACTTATATTAGGATGAGGTTCTCCTCCTATTTAAGATTCGAAGGCCTTTAATCTCTCATAAGGATTTCCACCCACGTCAGGATGAGATCCTCCTCCTATTTCTGATATGGTTAACCTTCTATTTAAAAACTAGAGGTCTTCACCTTTGTTAGGATGAGGTCCTCCTCTTGTTTCTAACATGGTTAATCTCCTATTTAAGAATCGAAGGCCTTCAATCCCGCTTCATTTAAAAATAAAGCCCGACTTGGTTATTTTCTATCATAACTCACATTGCATAGGAGATGAGAATGTTAAGAATAAAGAATTTTTATTAAAGTATGGTTATCGATAATACATCCATAGATTTTTTGCATTCCAAGATTGAGGTAGTGTAGCTCCTCCAAGCTTGTTTATGTGGTAAGTTCCAGGTCAGACAACTTTCCCGACTTCATAAGGATCTTTCCAATTCAGAGCAAGGTTGCCTTGATTTTGTGGCTGAGGGACGTCTATTCGATGTAGCACCAAATCTCCAGCTTTGAAGGTTTTACTTCTGACTATAGAATTACAGTACCAAGCTATCTTTTGCCTGTAGGCCACCATCCGAATTTGGGTTCTTTCCCATTTTTCCTCCAGCAAATCAAGATTCACCTCGAAGTCTTGCAAATTATTCTGTTGATTGAAGCCTTCAACTCATGCCAAGGGAAGACCAAGTTCGATCAGTATGACCGCTTTAGTCGTAAAAGTTAGAGCAAATGGTGTTTTTCCAATAGGCAATTTTTGAGTGGTTCCATAAGTTCAAAGTACATGATGAAGCTTGTCCACCCATGTTCTTTTTGTCCGCTTGAGTCTTGCATTTATTTCTTATAGGAGAGTTCTGTTGGTTACCTCGGTCTCGCCATTTACTTGAGGATGGGCTACAAATACGAAATAATAAGAAATATTTAAGTCCTCACAGAATTTAGCAAACTTTCTTCCTATAAATTGGCACCCATTGTTAGTAATCAAGGTCCGTGGCAGGCTGAACCTACATATTATTAACTTCTAGATGAAGTCTTGGACTTTTGCTTCAGTGATTTTTGCTAGGAGTTCGGCCTCAACCCATTTGGTGAAGTAGTCTACTGCTATCAGGAGAAATTTTCGTTGTTCAGATGCTATGAAAAAGGATCCAAGTATATCCATACTCCATTGTGCGAATGGCCATGGTGCACTTAAAAGTGTAAGCTTGGAAGTTGGTAGCCTTTGGACATTGGCGTTCCTTTGACACCAATCACATCTACTTACATAATTAGTTATATCCTGTAGCATGGTCGGCTAGTAATATTCTTGATAGAGTAGCTTGTAGGATAATGACCTGGCTTTGAGATGATTTTCACATACTTCTTTATGAACTTTTCATAAGGCATAATTGGCCTCGACTGGTTGAAGGCATCTGAGGAGTGGCAGAGAATAAGACCTCTTGTACAACTTGTTCTCATATAAGCATAGCGGGAGGTCTGATTTCTCAATTTTTGAGATTCCTTAGAATCTCTGAGGAGGATGCTATCTTTAAGATATAGAATTAATGGATCGATCTAGCAAGGCTCATGATCCATCTACATTATGGCCTGGAATTTCTTTGAATTGTTAGATATGTGCCTTAGAAGTTAGATTGCCGACACTTGTAAAATACTTTCTAGAGATATTTTTATAATTTTAATTTAAAATTAATAAAAAAATTATTTTTTATTATATTATATATTTATAGTATCTGTGATATATCCATTGAGTTAACGGGCATGATAACACATATTTTCAAAAGTTGAGAATTTAAGACATGTGTTATAATAATTAACTCATAAACTACTTCCGATCATAGGATCATCACAAGGATGGTGATCGATTTGGAAGATTGATGTATGATCATTTTCTTAGGATATTGAGTCTTGAGTCTATGGTGTGGAGATACTAGAGCGAGAGTATAGGTACTTATTGAGAATAAAGAAACTGAGCATGACCACCTCGAGCAGTCATAAAGAAGTCTATCTTCTCATTAATGATTAGCTCGATGCTGCAGTTGTATGTCTGGTTCTTTGATCTGAGGTGCATCGACAGTTTATCTTGAGTGTCTTATAGTTTGACTACACCATAACTCAGTCTTCTAGCCATTCAAAATTCTGAGGTATATGTTGGCTATAGCATATTCATTGTAGAAATTGGATTGTACCAATAGAGGATCTATCAATCTCGCTAGAGGAGGAGTAGTCCTATGATGATCATGAGATCGAGTCCTTAAGCCCATGGCTATGGCAGTATGAAAAATAATAAGAATGAGTTTCTATTAGGATTTCACATTGGGCTCGAATCGAATAAGTTATTCATATGATAGGTGTAGGGTCTGACGAGTTCACCTTGACCTAGATTCTATCGGAGCTCATGATAAAAGAACCCAATCATACAGATAGCTACATTGAGAGATTCATATTTGATTTTGATGGGTTGCCCGTACATACTGTTAGATGTCACTGATGGATTTTGGGATCAATTAGTATTATCTTGATGATTGATAATTTTAATTAGATAAATTAGAAGAGTTCCGATCCATCGAAAGATGTTTTGATAATGTTGATGATCGAGATCGCGACATATTTCATTACTATATAGAACTAAATCTAATTGGATCACACAAATAAGGGTTTGGATCTGGATATCATCAATTGGACTAATCTTGTTCAATTTATTTGGATTAGATCTAATCAAGTTAAAGAAAATTGTGCTAGCACACGATTGAACCTAACTTTCTTCTTCTATCATCTTTTTGGTTCGTCTCAATTGAGTCAAATTAAATTTGGCTCATCCAAGAAACCTGTATGGGTTTGTCCTGATCTGACTGGAGCTTATCCTGGTCAGATCAAGGCTTATCCTGACTAGTTCAAGGCTTGTCTTAATCCCATCATATGGGAATAGGATAAGGGTGAACATTGACCAAGCCTTGTAGGAAAGAAGAGATTGGTGCCGCACCCCCTAAGATCTTTCTTGAGATGCGCACCATTGAGGAGGATTTGCATGAAGAGAGAGAGCCCCAGATGGCTTTCACATGGAGATTAGGGGTGCATGCCTCCTTATGGCATGCATCCTTATTGGATAAGTTTGGAAGAGTTTGAAGGAGTTCAAACTCTAGGGAGAGATATGTCTTGCGCCAACTCTCTTTTATCCTCTCTCATCCACGCAACTTTTTCCATAATTTTGTGCAACAAAAATAGGAAAAAATCTGGTCTGGGCATGGAAGGCTGAAGGGAGTCCTTCTGCTTTAAGCAAATTGGTTGCTTAAAGCTTTAGGACTCTAGGGTGGCGCCTAAGTCTAATTAAAGACCCCTACGCCTCATGGTTTTCAATAGTTTGATCTCCACGCCCTTGCTCTGCTAGTTTCTCCAAGGAGTTGGGCAAATACAGTTTCAAAGGTTGAAAGCTGCTATTGCCGCAAAGAACAAATCAGGAGGATCCTTGATCGTGAGATGGATATAGTGCTGCTGAAGATCAGATCTAATATGCCACACATGGATTCTAGATCTGATATTTAGAGATTAGATCTAGAAGGAGAGGAAGTTTAGATCTGACCAAAGTAGACTCTTGTCGAGGCCGGACGCATGCATGGCTAGCATCGGAACCTCGAAGATTTGTCAGATCATCGCTGCAGGTAAATCATTTGGCCGATCAGGTAACATGAGATACTACTAATGTAATTTTAATTTTATTTTTATAATTAGATAAATTGAATCAGATCTAAAAACTCTCAGATCTAATCAGATGATTAAAGATAATTTTTAAAAAATTTGCTTCAAATATGATCTAATTTGATCGATCTTGCAGCCTAGGAATAGAGATTGAAGGAAAACCCTATTTTTCTTGCACAGGATCGTTCAGTTCTGATTGGATCTGAAGAAATATTTTAAATTTTTTTTTTATGATTCTAATCAGATTTGAGATATCTTAGATCTGATATTAAAATTAAAAATAAAATTAAATCTAATTTAATTTCATACCTTTATTTTGGATAATTAGATTACCTTGCGATGATCCTGATTGATCCTGAGATTCTAGAAGGAGCCACGCACGTGCCTGGCCTCTACTAGTGTCCACTTAGATAGGATCTAGAGGTCTTCTCCTTCTAAATCACCACTTCAAAAATTAGATTTGGATCTGATCTTGAAGTTCTTCAAAACTTCTTTTGAAGAAGTAGTGGTCGTCTCTTTCAGCAGTGCTGCCTTCTTCTTGATCTGGGCGCCTTTCTTCCTTGGATGGTACTTGAATCTATGCCCAACTCCTTGGGCATGGAGAGGGAAGAGAGAGGATCAGAGGGAGGCATTGAAGAGAGGAGGGAAGCCTTATGACGTGGTGAAAAGGAAAAGCACTTTAACCTTAGGCATGTTAGATGTGTGCTCTAGAAGCCAGATTGGCTAACACTTGTAATACACTTCTAAGAATAATTTTATAATTTTAACTATAAATCAATAAAAAAATTATTTTCTATCACAGTATATATTTAAAGTGTATGTGATACATCTTTTGAGTTAGTGATAATGATAATTCATATTTTCAAAGAGTTAAAAATTTAAGATATGAATTTTCATAATTAACTTATAAACTATTTTCGACCATAGGATCATCATGAGGATGGTGATTTATTTGAAAAGTTAGTATACGATTGCTTCCTTTGAGTAGATGAGTCTTGAATCTATGGTGAGAAAATATTGGAGTGAGAGTACAGGTACTCATTAGAGAATGAGGGCACTGAGCATAACCACCTCGAGTATTCATAAGAAAGTCTACCTTCTCGTCAATGACTGGCTCGATGTTGCAGTAGTGTGTCTGGTTCTTCAACCTAAGGTGCATCGGCAATTCACCTTGAGGGTGTTGTAGTTTGACTACACCATAACTCAATCTTCTAGCCATTTAGAATCCTGAGGTGTATGTTGGCTATAGTACATTCATTGTAGGAATTGGATTACACTAATAAGGGATCTATCTACCTCGGTAGATAAGGAGTAGCCCTATGATGATCATGAGAATCAAGTCCATAAGCCCATGGCCATGGCAGAGTGAAGATGATAGAAAGAGTTTCTATAAAGGATTTTGCACAGGACTCGAATCAAATGATTAATTAATATGAAAGATATTGGGTTTGATTAGTTCACCTTAACCCTAATCCTGTCGGGGCTCAAGATAGATGAACCCAATCACACAAGTAGCTGCACCGAGAAGTTCACTTTCAATTATGATGGATTACCACCATATACTACTAGGTGTCACTAGTAGATTTTGTGAGCAATTAGAATGATTTTGATGATCGATCATTCTAACTGTATGAATCAGAAAAATTTTGGTCCATCGAAAGGTGTTTTGATGATGTCGATGATAGAAATCATGGCATATCTCCTTGGTTAGATATGTGTGCCCTAGAAGCCAGAATTGGCTGACACTTGTAATACACCTCTAAGGGCAAAATTATAATTTTGACTATAAATAATAAAATGGGTTATTTTCTATCACATAAGTGTATTTAGTGACTATGATACATCTCTTGAGTTAATGGTAATGATAATTCATATTTTCAAGAGTTGAAAATTTAAGACATGAATTTTCATTTATTAACTCATAAAATGCTCTTGACCGTAGGATCATCATGAGGATGGTGATTGATCCGAAAGGTTATTGTGCAATCACTTCTTTGTAGTAGATGAGTCTTGAGTCTATGGTGTAGAGACACCGGAGTGAGAGTATAGATACTCGTTAGAGAATGAGGGCACTGAGCGTGACCACCTCGAGTAGTCATAAGGAAGTCTACCTTCTCGTCGATGACTGACTCGATGCTGCAGTGGTGTGTCTGGTTCTTTGACCTGAGGTGCATCGATAGTTCACCTTGAGGGTGTTATAGTTTGACTACACCATGACTCGATCTCCTAGCCATTCGGAACCCTGAGGTGTATGTTGGCTATAGCATGTTCATTGTAGGAATTGGATTGCACCAAGATGGAATCTATCTACCTCGATGGATGAGGAGCAGCCCTATGATGATCATGAGAATCAAGTCCATAAGCCCATGGCCATGGCAGAGAGTGTGAAATAATAGAAAGAGTTTCTATTAAGGTTTTCACATCGGACTTGAATCGAATGATTAAATCATATGATAGAAATTAGGGTTTGACGAGTTCACCTTAACCCTAATCTGATCGGGGCTCAAGATAGAAGAACTTAATCACACAAGTAGCTACACCTGAGAGGTTCATTTTTTAGTTTTGATGGGTTGCCACCATATGCTGCTAGGTGTCACTGGTGGATTTTGGGAGCAACTTAGAATGATTTTAGATGATCGATCATTCTAGTTGTCTGAATCAGAAAAGTTCTGATCCATCGAAAGAAGTTTCGATGATGTCGATGATGGAGATCATGACATATCCCATTATCATACAGAACTGAACCTAACTGGATCACACAAACAAGAGTTTGGATCTGGATATCATCAATTGGACTAATCCAGTTCAATTGATTTGAATAAGATTCAATTAGGTTCAAGAAAATCATGCTAGCACACGATTGAGCCTAACGTTCTCCTTTTCTATCATTAAAAAGTTATCTCGACTGAGCCAAATGAGTTTGTGCTCACTCAGGTACCTTTACCTAGTCTGATCAGAGCTTGTCCAGGTCAGAAAAGGAGTTGTCTTAATTTATGAGATAAATTTGAGACAACACCTACCATTTTTCGTCACCTACTAATTCTTATATTTTGACTTGGTCAAACATTGATCTTTGACCCTAGGACATCTCCCATGTGTCATGCACTTATTGGAGAGTAGATAGGAGCTTGTCCCTTCTCTAAAAATTGAAAAGAAAGGGGGTGCACACCTAGGATGGCGTGCGCCCATGGATAGGGATGCTAGAGTCCCATATGGATGGGACTCCAGGTTGCTTGTTGGATTCAAACTAGGTGACCCTCATCTTTAGACTTTGATTAGTCTTAGGTGCCACCTTAGGATGAATCTGTGGGTCTCTCATCCCATCAATCAGATTTAGATCTGATTAAACGAAGCAACGTGATTGGCCGAGGTGATGCAGCACTACATGGCACAGCAGAGTCTATAAATAGACCCTGTCTGTGCCTACTTTTATAAGACTTCTCTCCTAGCCATGCCCCAAGGCTGCCCCTCTCCCTTCTCCATGCCAACATCTGGCCCTCTCTCTCCTCCCCATGCCCAAAAAAGTTGGGTTCTTCAGATTAGTGCGAGTCAGGCAAGAAAAGACTGGCGAAAAAGGAAGAAGGCAGCACTACTGCAGAGACGACGGGTGATCTTCAAAAATGTTTTGAAGATCCTCCAAATCAGATCTAGATCTAATTTTTGAAGAAAAGAAAGAGAAAGAGAAGATCTCCAGATCTAGCCCGAGTGGATACCGGTAGAGGTCAGGCGCTTGCGTGGCTAGATCCAGAACCTCAGAGCTTCCGCAGGATCATCAACGGATAATCAGATTACCCAGGATCAAGGTAAAATTAATTTAGTTTTAATTTAATTTATTTATTTTTATTTATCAGATGCTAGTATCAGATCTAAAAAGTGTCAAATCTAATCTAGATCTAAGAGAAGAATTTTTGAAATATACCTCTCGATCCAATCAGATCCAAACAAACCTGATCTGAAAAATTAGGATTTTCCTTCAACTGGTATCAGAGTAGGTCCCTATAGAATTTATTTAGATCTAATTTTAATTTGATAAATTAATAATTTTAGATATCACATGAGATATGATTAGATCTAAAATCAAAAAATTAAAAAATTAAAATAAATTAATTTAGATCTAATATGTATGAGATACATAACTAGACTAGGAATAGAATTATTCTATGTGTAGTCTAGTTTGATCATAATTTTTGTTTGATTAAAAATAATTTTTAGATCTATTTATTTTTTATTTTTTGATATTATAAATATTATAATCAGATCTAAAAATAAAAAATAAAATAAAATTAATTTGTTCATATGAGATATGATAGTTGCATGTTTAGACTAGTTGTAGAATAGTTCTGCAAATAGGTCTAGATTAAATTTTATTTGATATGATCGAATTTAAATTTAATTTTTTAGATGATTATGAGATAATTTAGATCTAAAAAATATGCATGCATGATATATGTGATATATATAAAATATATTTTAATTAGATCTATTTTTTATATGAGATATATGCTTAGATCTAATTAGTTTTTGTAGATTAGTTGTATTTTCTGATTAAGGCGTTCCCCTTGGCCGTCCGGTCATAAGAATAAAGTAGGGCTTAAAGACCCTCTCCTTCCATTCGATGGGGTGTTCTTATGATGTGTAGGGGTGCTGCGCGTTCGTCCTTAATCAGAAATTGAAAACTTACTTTCTGCAAAACCCTAGATCCTGAAACCCTAGGATCTTATTTACATGTTTTGTTTAAGAACCCTAACTTAATTAAGAATTAAGTTTATGAAATATCAATTAGGTCTAAAATTGAGAATTTCAGATCTAAGACATATTCATAAAATCTGGGTTCGGGCTTGGGTAGCTCAATTAGGTCTAGCGGTTGATCAAACCGAATCAAGAGTTGGTTAGATGGGATCAACAATGCTTAAATATGACAGGAATATGTCATGATCTCCATCTTGACATCATCGAAACTCTTTCGATGGATCAGAACTTTTGATTCAACAACTAAATGATCGATCATCAAAATCATTCTAGTTTGCTCCAAAAATCCACCAGTGACACCTAGTAGCATATGGTGCAATCATCAAACTGAAAATGAACTCTAGTGTAGCTACTTGTGTGATTAAGTTCTCTCATCTTGAGCCCTGATCAAGATTAGGGTTAAGGTAACTCTCAAACCCTAATTTCTATCATATGATTTAATCATTCGATTCAAGTCGATGTGAAAATCTTAATAGAAACTCTTCTATTATTTCACACTCCTGCCATGCCATGGGCTTATGGACTTGATTCTCATGATATCATAGGGCTGCTCCTCATCCACGAGGTAGATAGATTCCATTTTGGTGCAATCCAATTCCTACAATGAAGCATGCTATACAACATACACCTCAGGGTTCCGAATGGCTAGGAGACCGATCATGGTGTAGTCAAACTATACACCTCAAGGTGAACTTCGATCACCTCAGGTCAAAGAATTGAAACACACACTACAGCATGAGTCAGTCATCAATGAGAAGGTGACTTTCTTATGACTTCGAGTGGTCATGCTCAGTCGCTCATTCTCTAACGAGTACTGAACTCTCCCCTCGTGTCTCTACACCGTAGACTCAAGACTCATCTACTACAAAGAAGCGATTGCACACTAACCTTCCGGATCAATCACCATCTCATGATGATCCTACGGTCAGGAGCATTTTATGAGTTAATAAATGAAATTCATGTCTTAAATTTTAACTCTTGAAAATATGAATTATCATTACCATAACTCAAATGTGTATACTTATGTGAGATTGAAATATACATTGTCTAGCTAATATGATTATCATTACATTAAATACACTATAGATAGAAATAACTATTTTATTATTTATAGTCAAAATTATAATTTTTCCCTTAGAAGTGTATTAGAAGTGTCAGCCAATTCTGGCTTCTAGGGCACACATATCTAATAAACTCCCATTTGACCTAAAGCCAAATGGCTACAAATCTAAGTCCCATCTTCTCAAGATGAGCTTCGATCTTCTGCTGGCCCAATGGCTTTGTAAGCGAGTCCGCCATATTGTCTATGGAGTCGACTCTCTTGACCTTGACGTAATCCTTCTTGAGGTAATCATGGATGAGGTGGTATCGCCGCTCAACGTGCTTGGATTTCTAGTGAGACCTCGACTCCTTAGCAAGGGATATGGCGCCATTATTGTCGCAGTACAGAGGAATGGCATCTGATGGTATTACTTCGATCTCCATGGCAAACTTCTTATACCAGAATGCTTTCTTTGCAGCTTCTGATGCAGCGATATATTCCGCTTCCATGGTGAAATCTACTATCACTATCTGTTTGAAACTTTTCCAACTGACAGCTCCACCATTGCACACAAACAGACTCTTAGATGTCGACTTTCGATCATCTACATCAGACAAAGTCCGAGTCTATATACCCTGGACTTGGAGTTCTCCATTACCAAAGATTCAACAACATATCTAGTTCTTTTAAGTACTAAGGATACATTTCACAGAAGCTCACGTCTTCACCTGGATTTGACTGATATCTGCTCGTGACACTCACAGCATGGGCTATATCAGATCGTGTACATAACATGGCATACATGAGGCTCCCTATTGCTGAAGCATAAGGGATCTTGCTAGCCATTCTATTTCCTCAGGTATGCTAGGGGCACATCTTCTTGGAAAGATGAATGCCCATGCCTGAAGGGTACTAAACTTCTCT
>QRFJ01003162.1:0-29938 GCA_006176705.1 Cocos nucifera | reverse complement strand
TCCCATTACCATACAAAACTGAACCCAACTGGGTCACACAAATAAGGGGTTGGATTTGGAAATCATCAAGTGGACTAATCTAGTTCAGTTGATTTGAATAAGATTCAATTAGGTTCAAGAAAATCATGCTAGCACACAATTGAGCCTAACGTTCTTCTTTTTCTTATCATAAAAGTTGTCTCAACTGAGCTAAATAAGTTTGTGCTCACTCAAATATCTTTACCTGATCTGACTAGAGCTTGTCCAAGTCAGAAAAGAGTTGTCTTAATTTATGAGATAAATTTAAGACAATACCTGCCATTTTTCATCACCTGCTAATTCTTGTACTTTGACTTAGTCAAACGTTGACCTCTGACCCTTGGACATTTGCCCATATGTCATGCAGTTATTGGAGAGCAGATAGGGGCTTGTCCTCTCTCTAGAAATTGGAAATAAAGGGGGTGCATGCCTAGGATGGCGTGCACCCGTGGATAGGGACGCTGGAGTCCCATACGGATGAGACTCCAAGTTGCTTGTTGGATTCAAACTAGGTGACCCTCACCTATAGAATTTGACTAGTCTTAGGTGCCACCTTAGGATGAATCCATGGGTCTCTCATCCCACCAATTAGATTTAGATCTGATTGAATGAAGCAATGTGATTGGTCGGGGTGATGCAGCACTACATGGCACAGTAGAGTCTATAAATAGACCCTATCTGTGCCCACTTTTATAAAACTTCTCTTCTAGCCATGCCCCAAGGCTGCCCCTCTCCCTTCTTCATGCCAACATCTGGCCCTCTCTCTCCTCTCCACATCCAAGAAAGTTGGGTTCTTCAGATTAGTGCGAGTCAGGCAAGAAAAGGCTGACGAAAAAGGAAGAAGGCAACACTACTGCAGAGACGACGGATGATCTTCAGAAGGTATTTTGAAGATTCTTCAAATCAAATCCAGATCTGATTTTTGGAGAAAAGAAAGAAAAGAAGAAGATCTTCAAATCTAGCCTGAGTAGATATCGGTAGAGGCTAGGCACTTGCGTGGCTAGATCTAGAATCTCAAAGCTTCCGCAGGATCATCAACGGGTAATCAGATTACCGAGGATCAAGGTAAAATTAATATAGTTTTAACTTAATTTAATTTTTTTTATTTATCAAATGCTAGTATCAAATCTAAAAAGTGTCAGATCTGATCTGGATCTAAGAGAAGAATTTTTGAAATATGCCTCTCGATCAAATCAGATCCGAACGAACCTGACCTAGAAAATTAGGATTTTCCTTCATCATTACCATAAAAACTGAAACTAACTGGATCATACAAATAAGGATTTGGATCTGAATGTCATCAATTGAGCTAATCTAATTTGATTGATTTGGATTACATCCAATCAGATTCAAGGAAATCGTGCTAGCATACGATTGAGCCTGACTTTCTCCTTCTATAATCTTCCTGATTCATCGCAATCAAGTTGAATTTAATTTGACTCATTCTTATATCTTGAATGAATTTATTTTTATCTGACTGGAATAAGTCTAGGTTAGATTAATTATGAAAATTAAATTCATTCCTAGTGCAATTGGACTAGGGTCAATAGTTAACCCAATTTTGAGAATTGAGGGTCACATGATCAAAGAATTTTAGAAATTTCCTTATAAATTATTTTACTCTAATTTTTGGATATGTGATGGGGAATGAGTTATACTTTAGGTGTACAAAATTTCATAATTTTAAGAGGTACCTAGATTAGGTTTTGATAGAGTTTGATTTGGATCAAACTTTTAAGGGAAGAGTCCTAGATGCACATGGACTCTTCGTTATCCTTTCATGCCACCACCTTCTAAATGGATTTTTGGTGTCAAAACTAAATGGGATCTTAGGTTTTTCATGGAGATTAGGTCTAGGAGTCCCAATGGTCAAATTAATAAGGTTTTTGATCAAAAAGGGACTCTTTATGGCGCTATGTCTAGTATAAGAACTCTTCTCATAAAATTGCCTCAATGTAATTTATTTTTTCCACACCCAAAGGAGTCTTTTCTCTGATATCCATGCCCCTCTATCTTCTCTCTCCCTCTTTTCTACATGCCTAAAAAGTTAGGCATAAATCTGAGTTGAAGGTCCAAGATTTTTGGCATAAGATTCAGCATCTACATGACGGTGTTCGTAAGACGAATAGGCTGCCCTTAGAAGTAATTTTGAAGGCTTTTCAAATTAGATCCAGATTTGATCTTTGGAGGAGAGATTCATAAGAAGAAAATATTCAGATCCTATCCAAGTGGGAGGTCAAGCATGTACGTGGCTCCTTCCAGAACCTCAGGAATCAACAAGATCATCGTAGGGTAATTAGATTACCAAATTAGGTACTTAAAATTAAATCTGATTTAATTTTATTTTTAACTGTTAATATCAAATCTCTATGATTAGATTCAAGAAGTCTCAGATCTTATTAGAATTTTAGAAAAAAATTTTTGAGATATTTCTTTAGATTCAATCATATCTGAATGATCCTATGTCGGAAAAATAGGTTTTTCCTTCAAGGCGCAAATAGGGTTTAAATAGACCCTGCTGCGCCATGCAATGCCATATCATCTGGGCCAATCAGAGGCCTTCATTCAATTAGATCTAAATCTAATTAGAGGGATGATATCATCTGATCCAATTAGATGAGAGTCCCTAAAAAATCTACATAGGTGGCGCCAAGACTGGATAAAGCAAAAGTCTTTGGTGCCTAGGTATTTAAACCCATCAAGAAATCCTGGAGTCCCATCTATATGGGACTCCATCTCTTATCCATATAGGGCGCATGCCTAGGGTGGTGTGCATCCTCTCTCTTGCCTCTTTTAGTAGAGGGACAAGAGCCCCAGGTGCTCTCCTATAGGCGCATGACACATGGCCCTATGTCCAAGTATCTAGGGTCAACTATTGACCTATGTCCAGAAACAAGAATTAGCAGGTGATAAAAATTGACAGATGTTATTTTAAATCCATCTAATGAATTAAGCAACCTATTTCTAATCTAGATAAGCTTCAGTCAGACTAAGACAAGGTTGAGTGAGCCCAAATAAATTTGGCTCAACCAAGATGAACCGAAATGATTACAAAAGGAGAATGTTAGGCTCAATCATGTACGAGCATGATTTTATTGAATCTATTTGGATCTAATCCAAATCAATTAAACTAGGTTAGTCCAATTGATGACATTCAAAACTAAACCCTTATTTGTATGATCCAGTTAGGTTCAGTTCCGTATGGTAATGAGATATGTCGCGATCTCTATCATCGACATCATCAAAACACTTTTTGATGGATCAGAACTTTTCTAATTCATACAATTAGAATATTCAATCATCTATATCATTCTAATTGCTTCTAAAATCTACCAGTGACACCTAGCAGTATATGGTAGCAATCCATCAGAACTGAAAGTAAATCTTTTGGTGCAGCAACCTATGTGATTGGATTCTTTTATCTTGAGTCCTGACAGGATTAGAGTTAAGGTGAACTCGTTAAACCCAATATCCATCACATAAATTAATCATTCGATTCGAGTTCAATGTGAAACTCTAATAGAAACTCTTTCTATCATCTTCACTCTACCATGGCCATGTGCTTAAGGACTCAATCTCATGATTATCATAGGGCTGCTCCTCATCTACTGAGGTAGATAGATCCCCTATTGGTGAATCCAATTCGTACAATGAACATGCTATAGCCAACATACACCTCAGAATTCTGAATGGCTAGAAGATCGAGTTATGGTGTAGTCAAACTATAACACCCTCAAGATGAATTATCGATGCACCTCAGGTCAAAGAACTAGACACACCACTGCAGCATCGAGTCAATCATTGATGAGAAGATAGACTTCCTTATGACTGCTCGAGGTGGTCACGCTCAGTGCCCTTGTTCTTTAATGAGGATATGTTTTCTTACTCTGGTGTCTCCACATCGTAGACTCAAGACACATCTATCCTAAAAAAATGATTGTACACCAACCTTCCGAATCGATCACCATCCTCATGATGATCTTACGATCGAGAGCAGTTTATGAGTTAATTATGAAACTTCATGTCTTAAATTTTCAATGCTTGAAAATATGAATTGTTATTACCATTAACTCAAAGGATGTATCATAGACACTTTAAATACATACTGTGATAGAAAATAATTTTTTTATTAATTTATAGTCAAAATTATAAAATTATGCTTAGAAGTGTATTACAAGTGTTTAGCCAATCTGGCTTCTAGGGCACACATCTAACAAATTTCCACTTGATCTAAAGTCAATTGGCTATAAATCTAAGTTCCATCTTCTCAAAATGGGCTTCCATCTTCTGCTGGCTCAATGGCTTTGTCAGTGGGTCAACCGCATTATCTACAGTGTCGACTCTCTTGACCTTAATGTTTTCCTTCATGCTGACTATATCCTTTCGCTACAAGTCTTGCTTTGAACGTTTCTACATTTCCATCGATACCTATCTTTCTCTTGAAGATCCATTTACACCCAATAGGTACTATACCTTCAGGTGGATCTACCAAGGACTAAACTTGATTTCAATGCATTGAGTCAATTTTTGACCTCATTGCCTCTAACCATTTTTCGGAGTCGATATCTGATATCACCTCATCATAAGTTTTAGGAACATCACCATGAACCCCATTTCCTATGAGGAACATTTTTTCTACATCTTCTGATATAGTATCTAAGTACCTTTTAGGAGGACGAAAAAATATACTTGATCTATGAGGTGGAGGAGGTAGTGTCTGGGTTGGCTCAATCTAACTAGGTTTCATAGGTTCCTCAGCTCATTTCTCATCGGAGATTTTTTTCTCGAGTCTAATCTCCTTCTGATGCCACCATCTAGAATAAACTATTTTTCAAGAATGGTGTGTTGACTCACAATCTCATTGTGATCTTCTAGAAGATAGAAATAATATTCTAATGACTCTTTAGGATATCCTATAAATCAAGCTCTAAATGACCTAGACTCTAATTTGTCCACCTATTTTCTTTTAATATGGGCTGGACAATCCCAAATTTTGAGATGACTTAGACTTGATTTCTTATCATACCATATCTCATATGGTGTGGTAGGAACGGTTTTAGAAGAAACCCTATTCAGTAAATATAAAGCGATCATCAGACTATGTTCTCAAAGAAACTCAGGAAGGTCTATAAAACTCATCATGGATTGGATCATATCTAATAGGATCCGATTTCTCCATTCTGAAATTCCATTGAGTTAAGGCATTCAAGCTGGAGTCCATTGAGAGACTACGCCATTGTCCTTAAGATAGTCCAAAAATTTTCGACTAAGGTATTCATCTTTTCGATCGGATCGAAGAATTTTAATGAGTTTTTCTATTTATTTTTCTATTTCGAGTTTGAATTTCTTAAACTTTTTAAAAGCTTCAGACTTATATCGCATCAAATACACATACCCATACCGAGATAAATCATCAGTAAAGATGATGAAGTAGACATAATTGCCCCTGGCCAGCACATCAAATGGGCTGCAAACATCAATATATACTAGGGCAAGTAGGTTTGTGGCCCTTTCCCCATATCCTACAAAAGAAAGCTTGGTCATTTTGTCATGAAGGCATGATTCATAAATCGGATATGAGTCAAAAGTCAACGGACTCAATAGCCTGGATTTTTCTAATTTGTTAATCATGTCTTTTGCTATATGACCTAGCCTAAGATGCCAAAGATACTTATCATTTAGACAATCCCTAGGTTGCTTTGATCTTATGGCATTCACATTTTGCTCGATATTAAAAATAAAAACATCAATCTATAACTGATAGAGACCATTTATAAGGTAACCACTTAAAATATTATTTTTTCCATAAAGAATATTACAATGGTCTTTAAGAAAACTAATTACATAGCCTTCTTGTGCTAAACATAAAATAGAAATCAAATTCCTACTCGCTGCAGGCACATAAAAATAGTTCCTAAGAACTAAATCTAATTCTGATGGTAATTGCAGAGGGTAGGTTTCCATGGCTACAGCAGCAACTCTTACTCCATTTTTGATGCATAGAATTATCTCACCATCCCTCAGCCTCCTACTATTCTTAAGATCCTACATAGAAGTGCATAAGTGAGCACTAGAATTAGAGTCAAGCAGTCAATTGGATGCAGAAAAAATCATAAGATTAGATTCTATAACGAGCATACCTCCAGAAGGATCTGCCTTCTTCTTATTCTTCAAGCTGGCTAGGTACAAAGGATAGTTCTGCTTTCAATGATCGTCAGTATTACAATAGAAATATTTTTGTTTGTCAGCGATCTTCTTCTTCGACTCTGCCTTCTTCTTCTTCCCACCATCCACCTTCCGCTTCTTCACGAACTTCTTCTTTTCAAAAAACTTTCTTTTGGAAGAAGTCTGCTCCACAGTAAGTATTGAGCCTTTAGAATCTTTCATAGAAAGCTTAGCAATAACCAGCATGTTCATTAGTTCAGCCAAGGTATTTTGAAGTTTATGTATATGGTAGTTCATGATGAACTACCCATATGCATCAGTCAAGGACTGTAGAATTATATCAATCTACAGATCCTGATCTAACTTGACATCGAGCATCTCAAGCTCTTCTAAATTCTTGATTATCATCAGATAATGATCTTGGACCGACTGCCCATCACACATCTGAGCCTTAAATAGTGTTTTAGTGACTTGATATTTGGCTGTGCGACTCTGTTTACCAAACAATTTTTATAGGTGAGCCAACATTTGGTGGCTAGTCTTAATGTCTTCATGTTGGCACTGGAGCTAATCAAACATCGAGCCCAACATATAATACCTGGCTTTGTTATCTTCATCCATCCACTTCTCGAGAGATACTCTCTGATCAATGAATGAATGGGCTCGTAAGGTGGGAGGATCCTATTCCAACACATGAGTCAACTTCTCAGAACCTAAAATAATTTTAAAGTTTTGGAGCCAATCCTTATAGTTGGGTCCGATCAGTCTATGGGTGTCTAGGATACGGGCTAGTGGGTTGGATGGAGACATCTTCCTATAGAGAATCAAAGTTTCTAGTTAGATTTTATAATTAGACTTAATTAATTTATTTAAAAATTTTATTTTTAAATAAATTAGGCTTCCATTATTTACTCAGATCCCTATACTTTCTTGGTAGAGATGCGAAAATCTCAATGATTATTGATTTCTAGTGGATGGTGCAGTCCCACTGACTGGCTCATCACCTCACCTAACAATTATTGATGATGGATCAACCGATGAGTGGACAACTTTTATCCAATGATTCTCTAATCATGGTGCACACAAATCTGATCTCTAATTTATGAATCTCATCATGTCTAAAATATTAATCCACTCCTTAGTTAAGTCAGACCCATCATTTGTACAAATTCAATTCTTGATTGGGTCCTTCTCTGTATCCAAAATATTGAGCCCAACCCATCCTCCAACCTGTAGCATCCAATGCCTAATAGACATGGTAGCATCTTCCTAGTGCAACTGAACCACTATATCCAAACGAGAACAATTAACCTCGGAAAGGGTCCGCACATCTACAATGGTGGAAGATCTTAGACATAATATTTTTTTAGGAAGATTTAATTTAGGTCTCTTTAAACTTGACTTGACTTAGTCATAATAATTATGACTAACCTAGTGGCATAGATTGGCTCGAATTATTAGCCATTTCAAATCAGAACTGGATCGACACAAATGGCTAGGTAAGTAAGACCGGTGGAAGGGATATGCCATTAACTCAACAAGAATGCATTCAGATCGAGTAGCTTCCAATTAAAAATCAGTCGATCGTATCTGCCAAACTTATCTTAGACATCAAATTATCGAATTAGAACCAATTGGGTTAGCCTACAATCTAGGCTCGAACCGTGGAGCTAAATTAGGTCTTGACTTGATTGAGTCATATCTCAATATGATTCAATCTTCACCTAGACTTAATCCTATTAGGCTGGTCAAAACTAAGCTTTCTTTGATTTCATCTAACCAACTCTTGATTCGGTTTGATCAACCGCTAGACCTAATTAAGCTACCCAAGTCCGAACCCAATTTTATGAATATGTCTTAGATCTAAAAATTCATAATTTTTAGATCTAATTAATTTTATAATCTTAATTCTTAATTAAGTTTTGGATTTATGAATAAAATGTATAATAAAATCCTAAAATTTTAGGATCTAAGGTTTTGCAGAAAAATAAGTTTTGATTTCTGAATAAGAATGAACACGCAGCATCCCTACACATCAAAAGAAGACTCTATCGAATGGGAGGAGATGGCCTTTAAATCCTATTTTATTCTTATGACCGAACAGCCAAGGAGAACGTCTTAATCAAAAATATAATTTCTGCTATAAAATTAGTCAGATCTAAATCATATATCGTATATATAATTAATGATCTAACTTATATATATTTTGCATACATCTCATGTATCATGACTAAATTAAACATGCATGTTTTTAGATCTTATATATCATATATAATATCTAAAAAATAGAATTTAACTTTGATCACATCAAACAAAAATTATTCTAGACATTTTATAGAACTATTATATAACTAGTCTAAGCATGCATCTTTCATTGCTCATATAAATAAAAAAAATTAAAAATTTTAATTTCTATTTTTTAGATCTGATTATAATAATTATAATATTAAAAGATTAAAAATAAATTAGATCTAAAATTATGTTTAGTTAATTTAATAATATGATTATACTAAACCACACATAGAACTATTCTATTCCTAGTCTAGTCATGCATCTCATACATTATAGAGCTAAATCATAAATTTTTTAATTTTTTAATTTTAGATCTAATCATATTTGATGTGATATCTAAAATTTTTTAATATTAAATCATAAATAAAAATTAAATTAAATCTAAAATAGATTTGATAAACTGCCAACCTAGCTTTAATACCAGTTGAAAGAAAACCCTATTTTTCTTATACAGGATCATTCAAACCTGATTGGATCTGAAGAAATAATTTAAAAATTTTTTCTATGATCCTAATCAAATCTAAGGATTTTGGATTTGGTCCTAAAGATTTGATATTAAATTAAAAATAAAATTAAATCTAATTTAATTTCATATCTTTGTTTTAGATAATCAGATTACCCTATGATGATCCTAATTGATCTTGAGATTTTGGAAGGAGCCACGTACGTGCCTGGCCTCTATCGGTGCCCACTTAGGTAGAATCTGAAGGTTTTCTCCTTCTGAATCATTTCTTCAAAAATTAGATCTGGATCTAATCTTGAAGTTCTTCTAAACTTCTTTTGAGGAAGCAATAGTTGTCTCTTTCAGAAGTGCTACCTTCTTCCTGATCTGGGCACCTTTCTTCCTTGGATAGTACTTGAACCTATGCCCAACTCCTTAAGCATGGAGCTGGGAGAGAGAGGATCAGAGGGAGGCATGGAAGAGAGGAGGGCAGCCTTGTGACGAGGTGAAAAGAAAAAGAACTTTAACCCTAGGCGCAGATAGGATTTAAATAGACTCTGCTGCACCATGCAATGCTACATCATCCAGGTCAATCAGAGGCCTTCATTCAATTAGATCTAAATCTAATTGATGGGATGATGTCATTTGATCCAATCAGATGAGAGTCCCTTAAAAATCCACATAGATGGTGCCAAGATTGGATAAAGCAAAAGTCTTTGGTGCCTAGGTATTTAAACCCATCAAGAAATCCTGGAGTCCCATTTGTATGGGACTCCATCTCTTATCCATATGGGGTGCATGCCTAGGGTGGCGTGTACCCTCTCTGTTGCCTCTTTTAGTAGGGGGACAATAGCCCTAGGTGCTCTTCTATAGGTGCATGACACATGACCCTATGTCCAAGTTCCTAGGATCAACTATTGATCTATGTCCAAAAACAGAAATTAGCAGATGATAGAAATTGGCAGGTATTGTCTTAAATCCATTTAATGAATTAAGACAATCCATTTTTGATCTATACAAGTTCCAGTCAGACTAAGATAAGGTTTCTGAGTGAGCCCAAACAAATTTAGCTCAATCGAGATGAATCAAAATGATTACAAAAGAAGAATATTAGGCTCAATCATATGCTAGCATGATTTCTTTAAACCTAATTGGATCTAATCCAAATCAATTGAACTAGGTTAGTCAAATTGATGACATTCAAATCTAAACCCTTGTTTGTGTGATCCAATTAGGTTCAGTTCTATACGTAATGAGATATGTCGCGATCTCTCTCATCGACATCATTGAAACACCTTTCGATGGACTAGAACTTTTCTGATTCATACAATTAGAATGATCGATCATCTAAATCATTCTAATTGCTCCCAAAATTCATCAGTGACACTTAGCAGTATATGATGGCAATCCATTAGAACTAAAAGCAAATCTCTCGATGCAGCTATCTGTGTGATTGAATTCTTCTATCTTGAGCCCTGACGGGATTAGGGTTAAGGTAAACTCGTCAAATCCAATATTCATCATATGAATTAATTATTCAATTCGAGTCTAATGTGAAACTGTAATAGAAACTCTTTCTATCATCTTCACTTTACCATGGCCATGGGCTTAAGGACTCAATCTCATGATTATCATAGGTGATGTGTCTTAAATTAACTGCAAATGCATGGTGTGCAAAGTAGCATGTCTAGCGAGAACATGTTGATCCCACGAGGAATTGTATTTGAATTGTGTTCAAATCCTTGCTTAGGCAAGCTTTAACAAAGAATTTAGAGGTTTATTTGATTACTTACTACTAAATAGTAAATTAATTATGGAGAATAATAATTTAAAGATTTAGGACTTTTGAATCCACTAGACCAATAACTTAGAGAGCATTTCTACAATTTCTCTTATAATGTTCCTTGATCAAGGTGTAATGCATGAACAAGCATTCACCCTAATTAAAGAACTCTCCTTTCAACTATTTCTCTTGTGCTACCCAAGTATGGACTATGAAAGAACTCTAACCCAACAGTAGTCCATCAATGTTTTCCATAAGGAAGAAGAAAAAGAATTTAAAAAGGTTTAGGCCTTCTACCTATTATCCTTCTTGCACTAAATCAAGCATGAACTATACAAGAATTGAAATTCAATGATTGTCCATTAAGTCTCCTGGCAAGAAGCTTGGAGGAAGAAGAACTAAAAAGATAAAGCCAAGGAGAAATCCTAAAAATAACTTCTAATCATAGTTTAGCTTTATCATAAACCCTAGAAGATTGCTTAGCTAGACATGATTTAAATTAATACTTAAAAATTATTTAAAATTAAATTATATACTACTTGCTAGAATTTAAATTATAAAAAATAAAAAAGATGCAGAAATTAAATAAGCAGAATAAGAAAATTAAACTGTCCTGAGTGCTGAATTTAAACTGCATAAATTGAATTGCACAAGTGATAATTAAAAAAAATTAAAATAAAATTTTATTGCTGAAATAAAAATTTAATATAAAATTGACTCTTAAGCCATAACAGGGCTTGGAGCTGAAATAAGAAAAGAAAAAGAATAGACTTTTCTCTGATCGACCTTCCCTTAACTAATCTCCTTCTCGTATATTGAAAGGATGGAAGAAAGTGAAAAAAAGATGGATAAAAATTTTATGGATAGGTATTTTCGTCTGTCATGGGCCCCTATAAGAGTTGTGGTATGGAGAGTTTCATTCAAGATAGAGGTATTGGACTTTATTTATAAGTATCAGGAGGAAGGAGGATTTTGTATTTTTCAGATGTGGAACTAATGAAAGAAATAAGGCTTAAGAAATGGATGGATGAGATTGGAAAGCAAAAAAATTGAAAAGATTAGATGGAAAGAAGAGGATGAAAGATAAGATAAAAATAAGAGTTATCATTGAAGCTAAATTTTTTGTCATTGAAGCTAAATTTTTTCTCTCTTATTGAAGCTAATTTTTTTTGTCATTGAAGCTAAATTTTTTCTCTCCTATTTCTTTTTTTTCTTTCTTGAATTCTGATCATCTGCATTGATTATGCATCTGGCGTTCATGCAAAGAAATGCAGCTCCACGTTCGTGTCCGCTCACCAACCCAAACTCATGCACCCAGCTACCTTTATTTCACATATCCGCCTGCCCGTATGGTCCAGCATTCGTCCATATGTCTTTGTGACTTACCAAAGCCCACAAAGTTCCAGCTTCTCTTTAATAAATGCACCAGCCAGCCAACAAAGGACCTGGTCCCAACCCATGTCCACAGCTTTTAAGCATTAAATGCTTTGGCCCCACCATTAATTGTTAAAGCCAACACCAACTTCTTCCAAAACAACCCTTTCTATTGTATTATTGCTCTATGCATCCTCTCCTTCCCATATGTCCTTATCCATATCCATGTATCTTTGTTTGTCATGCACAAAACAAATCTAAATTTGAACTAGCTTCATCTATATATATTGAAAGGCCATTTCTAATTAATTTATAATTAAAACTTTAAAATTAATTATTTTTATAAAAATCATAAAAAAATATCAAATATAAATAAAAAAATAAAATAATATATATTTTAATATTTTTATATATTATTATTAATGTATTTATCACACCCTCAACTTGAACTTTATTCATCCTCGAATAAAATAATATTGATATACAATACTGACTTTCTTCAACATAAGTGATCATTTGACAATTTCAGAAATAAATGATATCCACCTAAAAAATTTATCAGAGCATGTCATTAGGATATTAAGACTATTCGATAGAACGGTTGAGTAAAGAATATAAAATTTACAAAAGCTTTTCTTGACTCACTCCTATCTTTATCCTTGGATCATCTAACTCTAAGATGGGCTAGTGGTTTTGCATCGGTACATTCATTCCTTTATTTTTTTCAGATAAAATACAATCCATGCAATATCTTAACCACTTAAGCTTTCTATTTAGCCCTTGTAGCAAGTGTTAGGCCAATGACTCCCAAACCAGTTGGCTTTAGGAGATTAGGTGTAAAACATCCCTCAGGCTTACTGACTTGAGTCAAATAAGCTACGAGTTGGAACTTGGCTGTATGAAATTTTTTTTTTAAATATTGCCCATTTTTTATGTGAATATTATTGCTTACTTAGGCAACGAGACCTGGTTACTCAATAGAAAATCAATATTTTTTTTTAATAAAAGGAACTATATGCATGAACATGTATCTCTTATACTCATAAAAGGAAGACTCTCTTTAGATATTAATAAGAAGGCTAGAAATGCTCAAAATTAAATTTTTATTCTAGACTCAACCTTCTATTAAATTTTATCAATATGTAGTCCCTTAATACTTCCACAACTTATCTAAAGTATGCATCAGATGCTACTAAAATGTCTAATGTTACTCAAGTTTGATGCACAATTTGATATATGAATATCAATAAATTTATGAGTGCAAAGATTCAAAGTAAAGTTCAAAGTTTATTTATCCCTCACCCCCCAACTTATTCTATAGTGACTTCAATGAGGTAAGAAAATAATAATCCAATAGGTAAAAAGGGATGAATACACTTGATTTGATGTATTCTTGGTTCAGCAGGTGTCTTCATATATTCTTTTTGATTCTTTCCTTCAACTTATTCGACATTGATTGAAGTAAAACCTAAAAAAAAAAATTTAAAATGCAAGGATCTGAGTTGCCTCCTAGGAGCACTAAGTTTAAAGTCTTCAGCCAGACTAACTCAGAAAATAGATCAACCGGGATATGTTGGTTCATAGAGAACCATGGCTTCCTCAATAACTTCAGTGGGTAATTCCAAGAATAGTTTTAATCATTGATCATTCACTTTAGAAACAATACTATTGCTTGGGTTTTTAATTTCTACAGCTCCATATGAGAAAACTTCTTTAACTAAGAATGGTCCTGTCCATCTAGATCTCAGCTTTCCAGGAAAGAGGTGTAATATAGAATTATACAAAAAAACTTTCTATCCAAGAGTAAAAGATTTTCTAAGAATTACTTGATCATGGAACACTTTTGTTCGTTCCTTGTATACCCTAGCATTTTAATAAGCTTTATTTCTAAGTTCTTCTAATTTATTAATCTGAAGCTTTCTATGGTTTCTAGCTACGTCCAAGTCCATATTTAATTTCTTGATGGCCCACATGGCTTTATGTTCTAGCTCAACAGGCAAGTGACAAGGTTTTCCAAATACAATCCTATAAGGAGACATTCCTACATTGGTTTTAAAGGCCGTGCGGTATGCCCAGAGTGCATCTACAAGTTTTAAGGACCAATCCTTTCTATTAGCATTAACAGTTTTCTCAAGGATCTATTTGATTTGTCTGTTGGACACTTCTACTTGTCCACTAGTTTGAGGATGATACGGTATGGCCAACTTATGAGTGATATTATACTTTTTTAATAAAGCATCAAAGGATCAATTGCAAAAGTATGTCCTCCGTTCACTAATGATTGCTCTAGGAGTACCAAAATGAGAGAGAATATTTTCTTTGAGGAATTTAATGACCACTTTGCTGTCTATCGATCTACAAGAAATAGCTTCTATCAACTTAGAGACATAATCAACAACTACTAAAATATATTCATTTCCAAAGGAGTTTGAAAATTGTCCCATAAAATCAATCCTCCATACATCAAAAATTTCAACCATCAAAATTGGATTAAGTGGCATCATGTTTCTCTTGGTGATTCGACCCATTTGTTGGCATCGAGCACAACTTCTATAGTACTCGTGTGCATCTCTAAATAAATTGGGCCAATAAAATCCATATTGTAGAACTTTTGCAGTAGTCTTTTTGGATGCGAAGTGACCACCACATGCTTAATCATGATAAAAAGATAAAACATTTCTAACCTCATTGTCCGGAATACACCTCCTAATGATCTGATCAGGTCACTGTTTGAAAAGATATGGGTCATCTCAAATGTAATACTTCACTTAAGCAAGAAATTTGTGCTTATCCTGAGTGGTCCAGTGGGAAAGGACTTTACCAATGGCTAAATAGTTGACAATATCAGCATACCATGGTTCAGTGGACACAGACATAAGTTATTCATCAGAAAAAAATTCATTAACAGGTGGTTCACTAGATGGTGCGACTATAATTTGGGATAAGTAATCAGCTACTACATTCTCTGTTCCTTTCTTATCCTTGATTTCTAGGTCAAATTTTTGAAGGAGTAAGATCCATCGAATTAAGCATGCCTTGGCGTCTTTCTTTGCTAAGAGATGTCTAATGGCTGAGTGGTCAGTATACACAATGGTGTGGGATCCAACCAAATAGGACATAAATTTTTCAAGGGCAAAGACAATGGCTAGGAACTCTTTTTCAGTGGTAGTATAATTAAGCTGCGCATCATTTAAGATTTTACTAGCATAGTAAATAACACTAGATAGCTTATCAATTCTTCAACCTAAAACTACGCCTACAGCATGATCAGATGCATCGCACATGAGTTCAAAGGATACATTCCAAACAGGTGGGTGAATAATGGGAGCTGAAATAAGTGCCTTTTTAAGGAACTCAAAAGATTCTAGGCACTTGGAGGTAAACTCGAATTTTATTTTCTTTGCTAACAAGTTGGTCAACGGACGAGCCACTTTGCTAAAATTGGCTATGAACCTTCTATAGAATCCAGCATGTCCTAAAAATGAATGGATTTTCTTAATAGATTTGGGTGGTGGAAGACTCTCAATCAGGTCTACTTTTGTCTTGTCTACTTCAATTCCTTTTTGTGAAACTACATGGCCAAGAACTATGCCTTCTCTAACCATAAATTGGCATTTCTCCCAATTAAGAACTAAGTGCTTCTCCTTACATCTTTCTAGGATATGTCTCAAATGATCTAAACATTGAAAGAAGGTAGGGCCAAAGACAGAAAAGTTATCCATGAAAATTTTGAAAAATCGTTCAACCATACCAGAAAAAATGCTGATCATACATCTTTGAAAGATTGCTGGTGCATTGCCTAACCTAAAGGTAATGCGTCTATAAGCAAAGGTTCCAAGTTGATAGGTGAATGTAGTTTTTTCTTGATTTTCAGGGGCTATGGGGATCTGGTTATAACCGGAGTATCCATCAAGAAAATAGTAGAACTCTTATCCGACTAATTTTTTCAACATTTGATTAATAAATGGCAAAGAAAAATGATCTTTTCTTATTTCCACATTCAATTTTCTATAATCTATACAGACCCTCCATCCCGTTTGGGTCCTTGTTGGGATAAGTTTGTTTTTCTCATTTTGGACCATTGTTATCCCGAACTTTTTGGGTACCACTTGATCCAGGCTTATCCAAGAACTATCTAAGATGGGGTAAATTATTCCATTATCAAGTAACTTCAAAATCTCTTTCTTGACTACATCTTTCATGGCTAGATTAAGTTTTCTCTGAGTATCTTTAGTTGGTTTAGCCCCTTCTTCTAGGTGTATCCTATGTTGAACTATGGAGGGGCTTATTCCCTTAATATCTGCCATGGTCCAGTCTATTACTTCTCGATTTTTTCTTAGGACTGCTAATAACTTCTCTTCTTGTTTAGGATTTAGGTTTGATGCAATAATAACAGGCAAGGTTTCTGCTAGACGTAAGTATGCATACTTGAGGTGCTTGGGGAGGGGTTTTAGTTCTAATTTGGGTGCCTTTTCTATTGATGGCTTGGATGATGATTTAGTCATTTTCATGAGTGATTCAGTGGGAGGCTCCCATCTTTGGCTGGTCCTATGGTCAACAGGTATTTCATTGATATCTTCATGTTCATGGTTTAGCCAAATACTTAACTCTAGATCGATTTCTTCATTGCTAATGTCAATGGATTCATAAATTTCATCTTGAATTACATTTATATTAGCATGCTAGGTGGATTTCTATTCTAGATTAAATATATTTAACTCAATGGTCATATTCCCAAAAGATAGCTTCATAAGTCCATTTCTATAGTTGATTTTAGCATTAGTAGTTGCTAGAAAAGGTCTTCCTAAAATAACTGGGATATGACCCTTGGGATTTGAAACTGGTTCAGTCTCTAAAATAATGAAGTCTATAGGAAAGATAAAATTGACAACCTTGATTAAAACATCTTCTATCATTTTCTTAGGGATCCTAAAAGATCGATCTGCTAATTACAATGTGATTCCTATTGGCTAAAGTTTTCTTAATCCTAATTGCTCGTAAACTGAATAGGGCAAAATATTTACACTAGCCCCTAAGTCTAGCAAGGCCTTCTCAATGTGGATTTCTTCGATAACACATGAAATTGTCAAAGATCCTGGATCCTTATATTTTATTGGCACATGACTTGACAAGTAAGAGCTCACACTTGTAGCTAAAAATGCTTTCTTAGGTACATTGGTGGTCCTCTTTTTGGTGCAAAGGTCTTTTAAAAATTTAGCATAGGTCGGTACTTGCTGGATCATGTCTAGTAGAGGAATATTTATCTGGACTTATTTGAATGCCTCTAATATTTTATCCAAATGTTTAGATTATTTTTTGGACCTTAGTCGATTTGAAAAAGGAGCTCTAGGAGTTATGGGTATAGGGCTGGATGTACTATCAGTTTCAGGAGCTTGAGTTTGTAAGGTAGGTTGTTCGTAAAGCTGTTCGGCAGATGAGTCTTCTCTATTATCAGATGTACCTACCTTGTTATCCACTTGTTTCCCCGATTTTAAAGTATGAATGGCATTCACATGATTGACTTGATTTTCATGTTGGGGTCGTGGACCATTTTGGTTTCTCAGGTTGGGCTCGAGTTAGCTAGGTAGCCTACCTCGTTCTCGCTCATTCATGGTAGAGGCTAGCTGACCTACCTGCATTTCTAGATGGGCTATGGCTTGGGTGTTAGCATTTAAGAGTTGGCACGTGGTTTGTATGAAATTACTCAATGTAGCATTGGTGTTAGCATTGGACTTGGCTAGGACTTCCAGACTTTTCTCTAAAGAACTAAATTTCTTTTCAGGATTATTGAAGCCTGGTAGGGTGTTTAACATAGGGTTGGGCCTTGGGTTTTACTGGTTGAAACTAAGACCGCCTACATTTGGGTTCTACGACCATGAGAAGTTTGGATGATTCCTCTATCCTGGGTTATATGTGGGTGCAAAAGGATTGTTCATTGGTTTCTGGTATGCAGCATTTATCTATGCACACCCATTCTCTGTTGGGTTTATCAGGAGAGGACAATCTTCAAGGATATGGTTTGGTGCACTGCACCCGCTGCACATGGGTGCAGACATATCGTTCACACTAGCTAGTCACTGCAGTTCTAAGGCTTCTAACCTATGTATTAGGGTTGCAATTTTAGCCTCTACGACTAGGAAGGTTTGAACTTGGTACATTCCATCTCTTGAAAGTGTTGGTCTTTCTAGTTTCCTAGTTGTTTCTCATTGTAAACTCTTTTCGGCTAAGTCTTCTAGAAATTGCTAGACCTCATTAGGTTCTTTATACATAAAATGACCTTAGCACATGGACTCTAGCATGGTTCTGAAATTTGAATCTAGCCCCTCATAAACTATCTGGCATAGCCTCTAGGTCTTTATTCTATGGTGTGGACATTGGGTCAAGAGGTTCTTAAAATGATCGAAAAACTTCCAAAATAATCACCACCTAGTTGGTAGAATTGGTTTATCTCATTTCTAATTCTAGCTATCTTATGATGGAAAAAGTATTTTTTAAGGAACACTCTTACAAAGCCCTCCTAGGTCGTGATAGATTGATTTAGCAGGTTGTATAACTATTTTTTGGCATTATCCTTAAGGACAAAATTGATTAGTCTCAGTTTGATCTCATCCTCAAAAAGTTGTTACAGCCTCATGGTTGTGCAAATCTCTTCAAATTTCCTAACGAATATATATGCATCCTCTACTCCAGTAAATTTTGGAAGCATATTAATCACTTGAGGTTTAATTTCGAAGTTACTTGCAGTAGGTTGAGGCAACCTGATGTAAGAAGGCTGGACAGATCCAACTGGATAACATAAATCCTTAAGGATTTGGGGCTGATTGGTTTCTTCCATTCTAGGGACTTTAATGCTTGACATAGGAATCGAGTCAATTCTAACTAGTCGACCCAAAATTCTTCTCCACGAAGGAAGTGAAGAACTCACTTTATTATATATATATTTTTTATTATTATTATTTTAAATTTTCTTTCTTTCAAGAAAAGAGAAGAGGAAGAAGAATTAGTTAATATTTTTTTTATATATTTTTTTTAATTTTTTAAATACTTATCAAGCAAATATCTATCCTAGGTTACTCTAATTCTAGACAGCTCCTAACTGCCAAGGTTGCCTTCGAGCACCCTAAGTTCGAAATTGACTAACCAAATCGGCTAGATAAGTGTAAGGTCGGTGGGAGTCCCCCCGTTGCTTTCTTTAGACACTAATTAGATTAGCCAAATAAGCAAACGAAATTAATTAAAAACTATCTTCCTTCAGGCCCAGTCATCCCACAAACCACTTTCCTAGACATTGATAAGTCAACCAACTTAAACCTAGTCCAATTCTTGGGTTTCCTTGTCCTAATGAGCTCGGATGTCTCTAGAGTTGACGTCTAATTGATTTTATTTAAGGCTTAGGATTAATGCAAATGAGAAAACTTGTTTGTGGATAAAGGAAGGGTAATGACATCCCATTTAGATTTGTGCCCTTAAAGTAGTTTAAATATGCTTATGCACAATCAATAAAAACAAACAAGTTTAAATAAAAAAAAAACTAAATTAAGATCAAATTAGTAAGCTAAAAGAAAAAGAAAAAGATTAGATTATATACTTGATTTCCAGCACTCATCAATTTTCTATCAACAAAAAAAAAATTAAAAATGTCAGACTAAAATTAAACTAAAAGCACGAAGAACAAAAATTTAGAACATAATTTAAAATACGTCAATTCTCCAACAACGATGCTAAAAACTTGATGTATCTTAAATTAACCGCAAGTGCATAGTATGTAAAGTAGCACGTCCAGCAAATACGTAATCCCACGAGAAATTATGTTTGAATTGTGTTCAAATTCTTGCTCAGACGAGCTTTAACAAAAAATTTGGAGGTTTGTTTGATTACTTACTATTAAATAGTAAATTAATTATGGAGAATAGTAATTTAATGATCTAGGGCTTTTGAATCCACTAGACCAATAACTTAGAGAGCATTTCTAAAATTTCTCTTATAATGTTCCTTGATCAAGGTATAATGCATGGACAAGCATTTACCCTAATTAAAGAACTCTCTTTTCAACTGTTTCTCTTGTGTTATCCAAGTATGGAGTATGAAGGAACTCTGACCCAATAATAATCTATCAAAGTTTTCCACAAGGAAGAAGAAAAGAATTTAAAAAGGTTTAGACCTTTTACCTATTATTCTTTTTGCACCGAATCAAGCATGAACTATAAAGAGATTGAAACCCAATGATAGTCTATTAAGTTACTTGGCAAGAAGCTTAGAGGAAGAAGAACTAAAAAGATAAAGCCAAAAAGAAATCCAAAAAATAACTTCTAATCACGGTTTAGCTTCATCGCAAATCTCAGAGGATTGCTTAGCTAGACATGATTTAAATTAAAACTTAAAAATTATTTAAAATTAAATTCTATACTACTTGCTAGAATTTAAATTACTGAAAATAAAAGAGATGCAAAACTTAAATAAGCAGAATAAGAAAATTAAACTATCCTATGTGCTAAATTTAAACTATATAAATTAAATTGCACAAGCGATAATTAAAGAAAAATTAAAATAAAATTTTGTTGCTGAAATAAAAATTTAATATAAAACTGACTCCTAAGTCATAACAGGATTTGGAATTGAAATAAGAAAAGAAAAAGAATAGTCTCTCCTCTGATCAACCTTCCCTTGACTAATCTCCTTCTTGTATGTTGGAAGGATGGAAGAAAGTAGAAAAAAGGTGGATAAAAATTTTATGGATAGGTATTTTCGTCTGTCATATGGACTTCTATAAGAGTTGTGGTGTGGAGAGTTCCAATCAAGGTAGAGGTATTGAACTTTATTTATAGATGTCAGGAGGAAGGAGGATTTTATATTTTTTAGATGTGAAATTAATGAAAGAAAAAAGGGTTAAAAAATGAATAGATGAGATGGGAAAAAAAAAAAATTAATGGAAAGATGAGATGGAAAGAGAGGATGGAAGAGTTACTATTTAAGATAATTTTTTTTTCTTTGTTTTTTTTTTCTTTAATTCTGAACATCTACGTTGATTCTGCATCCGTGTTCGTGTGAAGAAATGCGGCTCCACGTTCGTGTCTGCTCACCAGCCCGAACTCATGTGCGCAGCTGCCTTTATTTCACATATCTGTGCCCGTATGGTCCAGCATCCGTCCATATGTCTTCGTGACTTACCAAAGCCCACAAAGTCCCAGCTTCTCTTCCATAAATGCACCAGCCAAGACGGTCCCAAGCCACACCCACAGCTTTTAAGCATTAAATGCTTTGGCCAATCATTAATTGGTAAAGCCAACGCCTACTTCTTCCAAAACAACCCTTTCTTTTGCATTATTGCTCCATGCATTCTCGTCTTCTTATCTATCCATATTCATGTATCTTTGCTTGTCATATACGAAACAAATCTAAATTTGAACTTAAGCTTCATGTACATATATTGAAGGGCCATTTTTAGTTAGTTTATGATTAAAATTTTAAAATTAATTATTTCTATAAAGATTATAAAAAATATTAAATATAAATAAAAAAATAAAATAGCATAGATTTTAATATTTTTTATATTATAATTAATGTATTCATCAATACGGCTGCTCTTCATCTACCGAGGTAGATGGTTCTCTATTGATAAATCCAATTTCTACAATGGACATGCTATAGCCAACATACACCTCAAGATTCCAAATAGCTAGGAGATCGATTATAGTGTAGTCAAACTATAACACCCTCAAGATGAACTATCGATGCATCTCAGATCAAAAAATCAGATACACCACTGCAGCATCAAGTCAGTCATCGATGAGAAGATAGACTTTCTTATGACTGCTCGAGGTGGTCATACTCAGTGCCCTCGTTCTCTAATGAGTACCTATACTCTTGCTCCAATATCTCCACACCATAGACTCATGATCCATCTATCCTAAAAAAGTGATCATACACCAATCTTTCAGATTGATCACCATCCTCGTGATGATCCTACGATCGAGAGCAATTTATGAGTTAATTATGAAAATTCATGTCTCAAATTTTTAACTCTTGAAAATATTAATTATCGTTACCATTAACTCAAAGGATGTATCACAGACACTTTAAATATACACCATGATAAAAAATAATTTTTTATTAATTTATAGTTAAAATTCTAAAATTATCTTAAGAAGTATTTTATAAGTATTTAGCCAATCTGGCTTCTAGGGCACCCATCTAATAGAGATTCCTTCAACTGGTATCAGAGCCAGGTTGTTGGTTTTAGATCTATTTTAGATTAGATCTATATTTACTATTTTTTATGATCTAATTATTTAAGTTTCAGATATTATATGAGATGTAATTAGATTTGAAATAAATAAATATATTTAAAATTTTCATATATGTGATATATGTAACGCATGTCTAGACTAGTTCTATAGTTCTATGCCATGATTAATTTTGATCTAAAATTTTTTGATATGATCATTTAAATTTTAATTTTTAGATGTTACATCAGATATAATTAGATCTAAAATATAAATTTAAATATTTTAAATTGACATATATGATATATACAAAGTATGTGTAGGTTAGATCTTTAATCCTATATGAGATATATGTGTTAGATCTAACATTTTGTAGTGCAGTTTATATTTTTGATTAAGGCATTCCTCTTGGTCATCCGGTCATAAGAGTAAGAAGAGTTTAAAGGCCCTCGATTTCTATTCAATGGGGTGCTCTTATGGCATGTAGGAGTATTATGAGTCTGTCCTTAATCAAAAATCAAAAATTTTTTTTTCTACAAAATCTTAGATCAAAATATCCTAGGATCTTTGATGAATATTTTATTTTATGAACCCTTGAACATAATTAAGAATTAAGTTTATAAAATTAATTAGATCTAAATATTAAGAATTTGTAGATCTAAGATATTTTCATAAAATATGGGTTTGGATGTGTTAGATATATGTGCCCTAAAAGCCAGAATTGGCTGACACTTGTAATACACTTTTAGGGGCAAAATTATAATTTTGACTATAATAAATAAAATGGATTATTTTCTATCACATATGTGTATTTAGTGTCTGTGATACATCCTTTGAGTTAATGGTAATGATAATTCATATTTTCAAGAGTTGAAAATTTAAGACATGAATAATCATTGTTAACTCATAAAATGCTTCCGACCATAGGATCATCACGAGGATGGTGATTGATCCAGAATGTTGGTGTACAATTGCTTCTCTCTAGTAGATGAGTCTTGAGTCTACGGTGTGGAGACACCGGAGCGAGAGTACAGGTACTCGTTAGAGAACGAGGGCACTGAGCGTGACCACCTCGAGTAGTCATTAGGGAGTCTACCTTCTCGTCAATGACTGACTCGATGCTGCAGTAGTGTGTCTGGTTCTTTGACCTGAGGTGCATCGGTAGTTCACCTTGAGGGTGTTATAGTTTGACTACACCATTACTCGGTCTCCTAGCCATATGGAACCCTGAGGTGTATGTTGGCTATAGCATGTTCATTGTAGGAACTGGATTGCATCAAGATGGAATCTATCTACCTCGGTGGTAGAGGAGCAGCCCTATGATGATCATGAGAATCAAGTCCAGAAGCCCATGGCCATGGCAGAGTGAAATAATAGAAAGAGTTTCTATTTAGATTTTCACATCGGACTTGAATCGAATGATTACATCATATGACAGAAACTAGGGTTTGACGAGTTCACCTTAACCCTAATCTGATCGGGGCTCAAGATAGAAGAACTTAATCACACAGGTAGCTGCACCAAGAGGTTCGCATTCAGCTCTGATGGGTTGCCACCATATACTGCTAGGTGTCACTGTAGATTTTGGGAGCAATTAGAATGATTTAGATGATCGATCATTCTAGCTGTTCGAATCAGAAGAGTTCTGATCCATCGAAAGGAGTTTCGATGATGTCGATGATAGAGATCATGACATATCCCATTACCATACAGAACTGAACCTAACTGGGTCACACAAACAAGGGTTTGAATCTGGTGATCATCAATTGAACTGATCCAGTTCAATTGATCTGAATGAGATTCAATTAGGTTCAAGAAAATCGTGCTAGCACTCGATTGAACCTAACGTTCTTCTTTTACTATCATAAATAAGTTGTCCTGACTGAGCCAAAGGAGTTTGTGCTCAATCAGAGGCCTTCATATGGTCTGACTGGAGGTTGTCCAAGTCAGAAAAGGTTGTCTTATTTTGTAAGACATTACCTGCCATTTTTGGTCACCTGCCATTTCTTGTTCTTTGACTTTGGTCAAAAGTCTGACCTTTGACTGGTCAAATGTTGACCATTGATACTTTGACTTTTGACCACATGTCATGCACCTATTGGAGAGCTGGTGGGGGCTTGTCCCCCTGCCAGAACCTGGCAAGGAAGGAGGGCGCACGCCACCCTTGGCGTGTGCCCAAGTTGGAGGCGCCTAGGAGTTCCTGTTGGACAGGGACTCCATCTCCTTTTTGGATTCCGATTAGAGTTCTCCTAAGAACCAACTTTGACTGGTCTTAGGCACCCTCTAAGGAGGAATCCAGGGGACTCTATTTCCACCAATCAGATTTAGATCTGATTTCACAAAGGGTTGTGATTGGTTGGGAAGAAGAGGAGTTGGATCACGCTTAGTCTATAAATAAGACCCTACGCCCAACTCAAATTAAGTTTGAGAAATTCAAACCCCACGCCCCAAGGCTGCCTCTTCCCTCTTCCTTCATGCCAAATCACCTTCTTCCCTTCCTCTTCACGTCCAAAAGGAGTTTTAGATTTTTGCTTGGTGCGATCTAGATCAAAGAAAGATGAGTGAAAGCTAAAAGGCTGCACTGCTGCATAGGACAACTGCTGATCTTCAAAAAGAGTTTTGAAGATCCTTCAGATTAGATCCAGATCTAATTTTTGGAGATGTGATAGAGAAGAAGAGGATCTCCAGATCTAACTTGAGTGGATACCAGTAGAGGCCAGGCACTTGCGTGGCTAGATCCAGAACCTTCCACTGCATACAGGATCATCAACGGGTAATAGGATTACCCATATCAAGGTAAGCTAAATCTGATTTAATTTATTTAATTTTATTTTAATTTTTAAAATAATAATAATCAGATCTAAAATATATCATGATCTGATTGGGATCAAAAAATTTTTTTTTGAAATATATCTCTTTATCTGATCAGACCTGAACGAATGTGGACCGAAAAATTAGGATTTTTCTTCAACTGGTATTAGAGCCAAGGTTCTAAAAGTATTTAGATCTAATTTTAAATTTATTTTAATCAAAAAATAAATAATTTTAGATATCATATGAGATGTGATTAGATCTAAAATTAGAAAAAATTAAAATTAAATGATTAGGATCTAAGATTAGAAAATATGCATGACTAGTTCTAAAATAGAATAGTTCTATAGAATAGTCTTGCATGTTTTTAATTTAATTTGATTAAATCATATTTTAGATCTATTTATTTACTATTTTCTAATATTATAATGGTTATAATAATATCTAAAAAATAGCAAATAAATTTTTTTAATTTTAAACATCATATGAGATATGATTGATGCATGTCTAGACTAATTGTAGAATAGTTCTACATAATTATCTAGATTAGAATTTATTTTGATTAGATCAATTTAAATCTAATTTTTTAGATTATTATGAGATAATTTAGATATAAAAATATGCATGATTCGATACATGAGATGTATGCAAAATATGCCATGATTAGATCTAATTTATATATGAGATATATGATATAGATCTAAAACTATTTTGTAGTATTGAATGTTCCTGATTAAGGCGTTCCTCTTGGCCGTCCGATCATAAGAACGAAGAAGAATTTAAAGGCCCTCTCTTTCCATTCGATGGAGTGTTCTTATGATGTGTAGGGTGCTGCATGTTCGTCCTTAATCAGAAACCCAAAACTTACTTTCTGCAAAATCCTAGATCCTGAAATCCTAGGATTTATTATGCATATTTTGTTTATGAACCCTACTTAATTAAAAATTAAGATTATGGAATATCAATTAGGTCTAAAATTGAGAATTTCAGATCTAAGACATATTCATAATACTGGGTTCAGGCTTGGGTAGCTCAATTAGGTCTAAGCGGTTGATCAAACCGAATCAAGAGTTGGTTAGATGGGATCAACAATGCTTAAATTGATCAGCCTAATAGGATTAAGTCTGGGTCAAGATCGAGTCACGATCAAGCAAGACCTAATTAGGTTCAGAGGTTAGAGTCTGGATTGTAGGCTAACCCAATTGGTTCTGGCTCAATAATTTGGTGTCTAAGGTAAGTTTGGCACATACGACCGACTGATTTTTAATTGGAAGCTACTCGACCTGAATGCATTCTTGTACGAGTTAATGACATATTCCTTCCACCGATCTCACTTACCTGGCCATATCTGTTGACACAGTTCTGATTTGAGGTGGTCAATAATCTGAGCTAACCCATGCTACTAGGTTAGTCATAATTGTTATGACTATGACAAGTCTAGTTTAATGAGACCTAAATCAATTCTCCCTAAGAAAAGATTAAGTCTGAGGTCTTCCACCATTGTAGATGTGCAGGCTCTTTCCGACGGTTGATTGTTCTCGGCTAGATACAATGGCTCAGTTGCACCGAAAAGATGCAACCATGTCTATTAGGCATTGGATGCTATGGGCTGGAGGATGAGTTGGGCTCAATATTTCAAATACGGTGAGAGACTCAATTAGGAACCCAGTCTATGCAAATGGTGGGTCTGACTTAACTAAGGAGTGGATCAATATTTCAGATATGGTGAGATTCATAAATTAGAGACCAAGTTTGGATGCACCATGATTAGAGAATCATTGAACAAGAGTTGTTCACTCATTGGCTAACCCATCACCAATAACTGTTAGGTGAGGTGATGAGTCAGTTGGTGAGACCGCACCACCCACTAGAAATCATTAATCGTGAAGATTTTCGCATCTCTACAGAGGGAGTGTAGGGATCCAAAAAAATAGTGGAAGCTAATTTATTTAAAAATAAAATCCCTAAATAAATTGGTCAAGTCAAAATTACAATATCTAACTAGAATCTTTGACTCTCTATAGAAAATGTCTGCGTCCAACCCATTGGCACGTATCCTGGACACACATAGACTGACTGGACCCAATTATAAAGATTGGCTCAGGAACTACAAAATAATTTTGGGTTCCGAGAAGTTAACCCATGTACTGGACCAGGACCCTCCCACCTTACCAGCCCGTCCATCCATTGAACAGAGAGCATCTCTGAAAAAGTGGATAGACGAAGATAATAAGGCCAGATATTACATGTTGGGCTCGATGTCTGATGAGCTCCAGCGCCAACATGAAGATATCGGGACTGCTCGCCAAATGTTGGCTCACCTACAGGAGATGTTTGGTGAACAGAGTCACGCAGCCAAATATCAAGTCACGAAACAACTTTTTAAGGCTAAGATGTGTGATGGGCAGTCAGTCCAAGATCACTGTCTGACAATGATCAAGGACATGGAAGAGCTTGAGAAGCTCGGTGTGAAGTTGGACTTGGATCTGCAGAATGATGTTATTCTGCAATCCTTGACTGATGCATATGGGCAATTCATCATGAATTACCACATGCATAAACTTCAAAATTCCTTGGCCGAATTAATGAATATGCTGGTCACCGCTGAGCTTTCTATGAAAGGTTCTAAAGGCTCAGTTCTTGCTATGGAACGGACTTCTTCCAAAAGAAAGTCTTATGGAAAGAAAAAGAAGTCTGCGAAAAAGCAGAAGGTGGAAGGAGCAAAGAAGAAGAAGGCAGAGCCGAAGAAGAAGGCCGATGTCAAAGGAAAGTATTTTCATTGCAACAGTGACGGCCATTGGAAGCAGAACTGCCCTACTTACCTGGCCACCCTGAAGAACAAGAAGGAAGGTCCTTCTGGAGGTATGCTCGTTATTGAGTCTAACCTTACGGTTTCTTCTGCATCCAGTTGGGTGCTTGACTCTGGTTCTAGTGCTCATCTGTGCACTTCCATGCAGGGTCTTGAGGATAGCAGGAGGCTGAGGGATGGAGACATGATCCTACGCATCGATAATGGAGCAAGAGTTGCTGCAGTGGCGGTGGGAACATACCCTCTTCGATTACCATCTGGTTTAGACTTAGTTTTGAAAGACTGTTATTATGTGCCTGCAGCGAGTAGGAATTTGATTTCTGTTTCATGCTTAGCACTAGAAGGCTATGTGATTACCTTCTTTAAGGACCATTGTAACATTCTTTATGAAAGAAATAAAATTGCAAATGGTTTCCTTATTAATGGTCTTTATCAGCTACATATTGATGTACCTGTTCTAACTATCGAGCAAAACGTGAATGCCAAACGACCTAGGGATAGTCCAAATGATAGATATCTATGGCACCTGAGATTAGGTCATATAGCAGAAGATAGGATCAACAAATTGGAGAAAAATGGGCTATTGAGTCCATTGACTTTTGAGTCATATCCAACTTGTGAATCTTGTCTTCAAGGCAAAATGACTAAACTCCCTTTTGTTGGACATGGGGAGAGGGCCACAGATCTCCTTGCCCTAGTACATACTGATGTGTGCGGCCCATTTGATGTGCCGGCTAGAGGCAATTTTGTCTACTTCATTACCTTTATCGATGATCTGTCTAGGTATGGGTATGTGTATCTTATGAGACACAAGTCTGAAGCTTTTGAAAAGTTCAAAGAATTCAGACATGAAGTAGAAAAATAAACTGGAAAACCCATTAAGGTTCTTCGATCAGATCGAGGAGGTGAATACCTTAGCCGAAAATTCCTAGACTATCTAAAGGAAAATGGCATAGTCTCTCAATGGACTCCACCAGGAACACCTCAACTCAACAGGGTTTCAGAATGGAGAAATCGGACTCTATTGGATATGGTCCGATCCATGATGAGCTTCACAGACCTTCCTGATTTTCTTTGGGGATACTCATTGTTAACTTCAATTTATCTACTGAATAGGGTTCCCTCTAAAACCGTTCCTACCACACCGTATGAGATATGGCACGGTAAGAAACCAAGTCTGAGTCATCTCAGAATTTGGGGTTGTCCGGCTCATGTCAAAAGACAACAAGCGGACAAGTTAGAGTTTAGGTCCTTTAGAGCTCGATTCATAGGATATCCTAAAGAGTCATTAGGATACTATTTCTACATTCCAGAAGACCACAATGTGATTGTGAGTCGACATGCCATCTTTCTTGAAAAATAGTTTATTCAAGATAGCGGCATTGGAAAGCAGATCAAGCTTGATGAGAAAGTCTCACAAGTACAACGAGCTAAGGACCAATTGGAACCAAATCAGGTTGAGCCAATAAGAACACTACCTCCTCCACCTCGTAGATGGAAAAGAGTTTTCCATCCCCCTGAAAGATACTTAGGTATTATTTCAGAGAGTAGAGAAAATGTTCCTCGTAGGTAATGGTGCTCATGGTGATGATCCCAAAACCTACAATGAGGCGATATCAGATATCGACTCCGAGAAATGGCTAGAGGCAATGCAGTCAGAAATTGACTCGATGCACTCAAACCAAGTCTGGACCTTGGTAGATCCTCAGAAGGTATAGTACCTATTGGGTGTAAATGGATCTTCAAGAGAAAGATTGGTGCAGATGGAAATGTGGAGACATTCAAGGCTAGACTAGTGGCAAAAGGTTATAGTCAACGAAGGCATTGACTATCAGGATACCTTTTCCCAGTGGCTATGCTAAAATCCATCCGCACATTGCTTGCCGTTGCAGCCTATTTCGATTATGAAATATGGCAAATGGACGTGAAAATGGCATTCTTAAATGGATATCTTGAGGAAGATATCTATATGGAACAGCCGCTAGGTTTCACATCCAGTGATACTGATCACAAGGTTTGCA
>QRFJ01003161.1:92492-148804 GCA_006176705.1 Cocos nucifera | reverse complement strand
CTTTTATCGCCTCCGAGGCATTCTTCTGAGAAGCCAGAAGATTGTCCTCCATCTTTTTCAACTTCTTCTTTGGATGATGGACTTTCTTTTTCGAGCTTTTTATCAAAGGCTTTAGCAGGACTCCTTGAGGTAAGGGATCAGCATCGATTGGAGACAATAGGTTATGACCCTGATCGGTGGAAGGATACTGGATAACATATGACACAACAACAATGTGAAGAAAGGTATAGACAAAAGTGAATTCATTTTCATTTAACTAAAACTTTCAGGTACAAAGCAAGTCAAAAGAGAAAAAGAAAAAGATACAAGTACTCGAGGTCCTCAACCTCAAGGGGTGCAGTGGCAGAAGAAGGTGGGGCCTCTTGGCAGGCTCGGGTGCCTCCGAAGCAGAATCAAAAGCCTCCGCAGTAGGCTCAGTAGAAGAAAGATCGATCCTAAAGCTAGATGGTCCTGCTTCTTCGTTGGCCTCCTCCTCCTCTTTTAGGAAGCCGAGGTTGAGCTTGGAAAACCTTCGGGCCATCCTACCTTTGCAAAGCTCGAAGCTCTTGATGAATACCTTCTGGCTGAAGGTAATGTTCAGATCCTTCATTTTAGGGGAGGTCTTGAATTTCTCCATGGCTCGGGCCACTGCCTTCAAAATGGACTTCGCCAATTGGGCCTCCAGCTCGACGACCTTGAGCTTGGCTTCTTTCTTCTTCTCTTCTTCCAAAGCTAATGCTACCTTGAGTTTGGCCGAGATGAACTCCTCCTTTCAAAGTACACCATGCAGGCTCTCACTTTCTACTATCTTCTCCCTCGTGAGGCACTCAGCCTTGGCAACCATCATCTGAAGGTGATTGATCTCGGCCTGTAGATCTTTTTGTACCATCAGCACCTCCACCTCCAAGCAATTTGCCCTCTTGAGCTAGGCAAGCATGTGGTGGCCCAACTATCATGAACATGTCACCGTAAGATAAAGGAAGAAAGACTGAGAAAATGAAAAAGAAGTATGGTGAGATGATTATCCTAAGGATAGTCCTGAGAGACTCCTAGACGAACTATCTCTGATCAAGGTCGGCCAGGCAGTCCACCTCCTCTGGTAGGGCAAACCTGTTAGTTAAATCCTGGATGATGTCTGGGTTACCAAATGGGTCTGCCCCCTGATCTTCACTACTGCCCCAGCTGGGCTCGTCCAGGCACACCTTGCAAGCCTTCTTCATGATGGCTGCTTTTTTCTTTCTCCTCTCCTTCTCTTTGTCGGTAGAGGGATCGAGCACGTGATCCTTGGAGGGGAGATTTGCAGGCTCGGGGGAAGTAATTTCCCTTCAATGACGTCGATGCGGGCGATCGGGATGGCCTCATCTCCAGGGTGGACCTCGGGAGCAGCATCGGTGGTAGTAGAAGCCACAAGGTCAGAGGTGCCAACCTTTGCTCATTTCGAGCTCTCGCTTGGGGCTTTTCTCTTTCTCTTCTTCTGGGCATAAAGGCCCTTGGTGGGCCTCTCTACGGCATCGGTGTCAATTTTTGTAGCAAAGAAAGATCACGATCAGCTAAGGTACGTGTAAAATTTCATAAGAGTCCATACATATTTATACATATATACAAATGCAATTAGTACCCATGGGGTCAAGAGGACTCAAGCCAAAGTTGAATAAGGTTTTCTCCCTCAAAAGCTCGAGGTGACCGGGAGCTCAGTACGCCTTGAGCTTGTTAGAAGACTCGAGGTCGACTTCGTCCAAGCTAAGGGCTCAGTGGACAGATTCCCTAAGAAAGTCCTAAGGTGGAAGGTCAAGAAACAGGATTGGGCATCAAATGAAGAAGTACTTCTCCTTCCAATTTTGAATGGAAGAAGGAGTGCCTTTCAACAACCCCTTCTTACCGAACTGAGGAAAGAAGTACTACCAATCCTTTGTGGAAGGATGGTATTTGAAGGTATAGAAGTTTTTAAATAACGATACGATCGATCGAACTTCGGCTAGATGGCAGAGAAAAAAAAATATATCACAAACCAAAAGGAGTTTGGCATAATGGAGATGAAGGAGATGTTCAAGAATTGAATGAGGACAACTACAAAGGACGGCAATGGAAGCCGAAGCCCGGCACGCAAGGTCTCTAAGTATAGGCAAAATCGATCGGTCGGAGGTGAGCTAGCATGTTCATCCGATCTAGGAAGCTTGAGGTCGTACTCAAGAGGAACCCCATATTGGATGTGGATCAATGAAAGGTCGTTCAAAGTCAAAATCGAAGGGATAGTATTCAGAATAAAAGACTGATGAGATATGTTCCAAGGCTCAACCTTTGCTAGGGGTGCGGGATCTAGGAAGGCCAGTCCGGACAAGCTCCAAGAACTGGTAGAATGGAAGGTTTTAGAAGACATTCAAATCAAAATGAAATCACAGAAAAATCCCCAAAAATCAAGAAAAACACACTATAAAAGCTTCTACCAAAGAAATCAAAAGAAAAAGAAGAAAAAAGATGCTAGAGAAATCAAAAATAGGTGATAGGAGGCTAACCTAAGTTGACTGAGAGGGGCAAAGAAGCAATGGGTGTGATGAAAATCGAGTGGAGGAGTGCCGAAAATCAGAGAGGATTCGCGGAAGAACCAGTGCTCTCGAGCAGGAAGAAGGCAAGGGCTTAGGAGGAAAGAAGACTCAGACAAGAATGAATTTCAGAGGGAGGAGAAGGCCTTAAATAGCCAAGGGCAACCCGAGGCAGTTATGATTGCAGATCTTACTCGGCCATTTCGTGTGTCCCATGTCCCACACATCATGACAGGGGAGTGGCAATGGGCAGGTCTTTAATTACGCCGTACCTAGGATGGTGTTACGGTGAAAAATTTGAAGGGCCATCTTCTCAAAGTCATTTCAAATTTAATGAGCCCAAGAGCCAATGCGGTAGATGCCAAAATATCTCTTCTAGATAGATGCAGAAAAAGAAAAGAACTTCGACAGTTGCATCCATACTTTCTTTTTTTTAAATTTTGAATTCGAGAGTAGGGGGACTGTTGTTGGAGATAAACCCGCTCCTATCAAAGTTTGGTCGGAATGTCTAACTTTTGAATTGGCCTTCTCGATATCAGCAGCCAGGGATGAGCTTCCATTGAATTCGTAAGACCTTGCAGACTCCTTCAGTAGTTAGGCTCCTGCCGGACTTCTCCTCCAGCCGAACTTCTCTACTAGTCAAACTTCTTCTGGACTTTTCCTATAATCAAACTTCTCCCAGACTTCTCCTACAATCGAACTCCTCCCTGACTTCTCTTCTAGTCGGACTTCTCTGCTAGTCGAACTCCTTCCGAACTTCTCCTACAATCGAACTCCTCCAGTCGAACTTCTTCGCCAATCGAACTTCTTTCGAACTTCTCCTATAATCAAACTCCTTTCAGACTTCTTCTATAATCGAACTTCTCCTATAATTGAACTCCTTCCGAACTTCTCCTCTAGTCGGACTTTTCCACCAGTCAAACTCCTTCTGGACTTCTCCTATAATTGAACTCCTTCTGGACTTCTCCTATAATCGAACTTCTTCCGAACTTCTTCTCCAGTTGAACTTCTCTGCCAGTCAAACTTCTTTCGAACTTCTCCTACAATCAAACTTCTCTCGGACTTCTCCTATAGTCAAACTCCTCCCAAACTTCTCCTCTAGCTGGACTTCTCTGCCAGTCGAATTCCTTTCGAACTTCTTGGCCAATCGAATTTCTTTCGAACTTCTTCTACAGTCGAACTCCTCATAGACTTCTCCTTCCAGTTGTCTGAAGGGCTCCACTCAGTCAAGCTTCTTTTAGATTCTCCTAGTGGGATTCTATCTGGACCCCTTCTAATAACTTGAAAGCACAGTCAACCTCGATAACCTCCGAGTTCCTCTAGAATATCAATAACTAGGAATTCTTCATCGCTTGTAGCTATCCTATCCAAACATCAGCTGTCAGGTGCAATGGATTGGCACATCGTGATAACAGACACTACCCTCCATAACAAACTTCACGTGGCCCTAAACAATCCACTACCAAGCAGTTATAGTTGTCACTATCAGTTTGTTATAGGCTTCACCTATATAAAAGATCCTCCAGATACACTTTCTTTTCGAAACTCTTGATTTCTTTCTAAAAACTATGCTAAAATCTCTTTGAGCACTCCATTTCTATTAGTCGAAAGAGCTGACTTGATCGTCGAAGGATCTTATTGAAGCCACCACCCCTGACTCTAGATGAGACTTGTTTAGTAGGTCATCGACGGTGACCTCAACTTCTCCGACTCCAGCCTCAATTCTAGTGACAACTAGAATTTGCACCAACACTTAGGATCAGGGGATTCGAGGATATAGGAGAGATTCTCCTGATTGAGTACTATTTTAAGATTTTTCAACCAATCTACATCATTAGGACCAATCAATTTATTTGAATCCAAAATTGAATGCAGTGAAAGTCAAGAAGCCATTTAAATCTAAAGAACATTACATAAGCAAACAACTCATGATGACATATACAATTAAATTAGGACTTTAATTTAATTGTGTCTTCGACTATTTTATCAAATATCATAACCCTCTACTATGATAATCGAGAAATCCTAATTAGTTTTCTTAGTGGGATTAAGATCCTAATTTCTTATAAAAAATCTTGTGATTGCACAACAAACCTTTTATAAGTTCAAAGATAAAAAAAACTCTTTTCAATTGCATCTCATGCAATTCTCAATATAATCCTATCCTCTAAAACATTAATAGTCTAGTGTTAGCACAACAAACTATAATATTTTAGTTAAGTAGGATCCTTCATTTCTATACAGTCACAATGGAATATAACTGCTCTTGTGGTTGCACAACAAAACAATTATACCCAATATGCTGTAAGCATCTCAATGCATCAGATTAATATTATATCAGTCCCCATAATAGGTCTTGTAGTTACACAACAAATCTCATATGGTTTATGACATAATATTAAACTAGCATGAAGGAAGGCCTTAATATAGTGAATTAATCGAATTCACCCATCATGTCGGCTCGATTCATAGTCGAGCTGGCTCTATGGCATCTGGCCCAAGCAATTCTTTCTATCCACGTGAGATCTCACCTCGAGCCAGCTTGGCTTCGTATCTGAGTCGGCTCAATTGCATATCGAATCCAAATTTCAACAGCAAAGCCTAAGCACCCAATCTAGAATTAAATCGATCGAATCAGCCAGGTAAGTGGGAGAGAGATGGGGGTCCCCCCATTGCTTTTCTTAGACACCAATGAATTGGTTAGGTCAGAGAACGGAATTAATTAAAAATCATGTTCTCTTTACCAATTATGAACTACTTTTCTAGATACCGATTGATCAATTTTACATCTAGATTGATTCTGCTATTGGTTGATTGCACTATAACTTAATATAATTTTTATAGAAGAGGTTTAAATGATCTTTTTGCACATTCTAATTTAAAATTATACTAAACATAAGAATATATATCAATCATGATATATAACTAACATAATAGCATGTATAATCATTCTAAGACAACCATCATCACATAGTGAACATTTGTCACTATGCTAGGGCAACCTTACAGAATGATATACATCATAATCTAATTATGAATAAGTAAACATGATCTCATCACATTAAAAGCATGCTAAAATTTTAAATATGATCATATCATATTGACAATTTTTGCCATTAAAGAATAAACATAACAACATATGATTTAGTCTAATAAGGTTTGCTCCGATACCACTATTGGATTTGGTGTGCAGAGCGGAAGCATGGATTTCAAAATGAAATAATAAAATCATATAACCAAACCCAAAACCTAGGATCATCTTATTAGAATTTAAATCATATAATATATATTTATAACATAAATGAAAGTATTGGAATATACCCCTAATCGCTAAACTCCAACTTGACCTTGATCACCAGTAACAGTTCATCAGGGATTCCACTAGGTGCCCACGTGTTCACCCTCCAACGTTGATCCATATGGAGACTTGATCAAGACACCAGCACCTTTATTTATTTTAATTAAAATTCTTACGATAAGAACTTTAATTAATTTGGGCAGAACCTTCCTTAACCTTTGATATCATCCTCCTAGCCTTTCCTTGCCTTCCTTTCTTGCTCCTTGTCTCCTTAATTTTTTCCTAATCTCTTTGCCTTATTGGAAGACTTCTTATCCTTAAATTAGAACCTTATCTAAACAAGAAAAAAAGAATAAAGAAAATTGGTCAAGCAAGCCTCTTGTAAGAAAGAAAGTAGGAATTCTAAATCCTTGGACTCTCGGTGCACACCCTTATTTATAATGTATGTAGGGGTGCTTCCACAATTTCTCACACCCTTTTCCTAAGCATATCTCATGTCCATCCAACCTTCTCACATCCCACTAGAAAAATACACTATGTGGAAGCACGAGAATTAGTTTCAAGAGTCCCTTCAAGTAGAAGGACTCTTCGGAAAATAATTCTTCATGGTTTCACAAATGTTACGTAGTTTTTCTCTCTTTGGCACCACCAATAAACGATTTTGATCTGATGAGAATGCCATCCAATGGCTCTCATCTCATGTGCCAATTTTAGATGGGGCATGGAAGAAAAGTCAATGCCTTATCAACTTGGACTTGGTCCAAGAGGTGCCAAGATAAGGGGGAGCGGCTAGGAGTCTTATTCCATTTAAATTTCTTTTAAACGCCAAAATGTTTAATCTGCAGAAGGACTCTTGGGTGCTTTGTTTTAGATATAAGACTACGTAACATAAGTTATATAAAATAAAAATGGATAAGTAACAAAGATGGGATGGCAACCAAAACAATGTGCTAAGAGTCCATGGTGCATAAAACACCTCCCCACGTGCAAGAGAGAGACTCTCTGGGGCATGGGATTCTGGTATGTAAGGCCCAAACCTAGGTCAACAAGTTAAGGATTAACCTAATTAAGGACCAAATCAGATTTGACCCAAATTTGATCTAATTAGCCCAAATCGAAATCCGATTCGAATCTTGGTGCTAGGGTTTGCAACATTTGCTAGCTTGTTCGTCTTGCAAATATGATCTAATCCAATTAGATCCTTGATTAATTGCTTTCATGTGTGACCCATTGGATTTCACATCTAGCGAGTAGTGGGTTAGCGTGTGATTTGACCTAATCTGGTTAGAACTCAATAAAATTGATTTAGATCAAAACTAGCTAACCCAATTTAACCAATTAGAATATTTTCTAATTAATGATCAAATTAAACTCTTTAATTCGATCGAACCCACAAGACAAGATTGATGTCTAGCAACGTATCATGTCTATTCGAAAGATATGAAATTTTGATAAAAATATCAAAAATATCCTTCGGTGAAAAGTTACCGTGCAACATGATCCTTCCATCACCCTGCATCCTGAATATGACTGGGTATGAAAATATGTCAAACCCACTATCATATTCATATTTCTCTCAATCTTGTGATGATAATTTGATTAATAAAATATTATAAATTATTTCTAATTTTTATCATGCTTTGATCAAAGTCTTTCCAAATTATCATTGGATTGAAGCAGGTAGGATGCGATCTCCTCTTACCAAGAGTGATCGATTCCATATTGACATACTCATAACCTTCATATATAATCCACCATATCCAAAACACCCCATACATGACTAAGTCATGAATGAGTATGAACCAGAATATGAATCCATACATATAAGGTTCTATGGTACTCTCAGGTCAAAGGATTACATGCATAACTCCCACTATGAGAATCATCTATTGACATATAGATAAGACTCCATTAGATGTTCTTAAGTTGGATCAGTTCAGTAAACTCATTCTCTAATGAGCATCCACATCCTTGTATTAGTGTCATACATAAGTGATAGTAAGATCAATCATCCTTTCATCAAGCATACATAGGATGTGCCAGTTCTTTTGAAAACATTAATCTCCAACTCAATGTTCCATAGACTAAAAATATTTTAAATTAGAATTTTGAGATTTTAGGTCTCACAGGTATGATATCATCATAATCCTAAAATCATAGTCCTAATTTATGGGGTTCATCATAATCTTAAATAAATAATTAAGATGCAGCATATGATGAAATAAATATCTTTATTTATTTGAAAATGTCATTACATGAGTTTAGAAAATAAAGAATAGTCCATCAAAATATAAATTTTGATTGACTTGAGGGCATATTCCTTTTAAAGGACTAATTAATAAATTCTCTCTTTATCGAACCTAAATAATCCTAAGGACTTTATCACAACATTGGAGTATGTTAGAAGATGAAAACTTCATGATTAAAAAATACTAAAAATATATTTAATTTATTAATAAATTAATTATAATTATAATATAGCTCAATCATTAATAGGCTGATGATTGACTTTAAGACATATTTTCCAACAACTCTCACTTATCCTAAAGCCACTCGATACAGTATCTAATACCCATCTTCGACTTATGGTTGTCGAACTTCTTTATCGCTAGGGCTTTAGTGAAGGAATCGAACAGGTTCTTCTTTTCATCGATCTTCTGAAGATCAACATCACCTTGATCCATGATCTTTCGGACCAGATGAAAGTGGCGCAATATATACTTCGTCTATTAGTGTGCCTTTGGTTCCTTCACCTGAGCAATGGTACCAGTGCTGTCGTAGTAGAGCAGGACTAGGCCATCAAGGTAGAGTACTACTCCAAACTTGGTGATGAACTTTTTTTGCTATACAGCTTCCTTTGCAACATCTGATGCTATGATGTACTTTGCTTCGCAATAGAGTCTGCCATAGTATGCTGCTTGAAACTATTCCAGCAGATGGCTCAAACATTTAGAGTAAAGATATAACCCAACATGCTTCTACTATCATCATGGTCAAATTGAAAGCTTGAGTCAATGAACCCCATAAGTTTCAGATCTAACTCACCATAAATCAACCATTGATCATTAGTATTTCTTAAATACATAAGTATGGCTTTAACCATTTTTAAGTGGTTTTCTTCAGGATCAAATTGGTATCTGCTCACTACTCCTAGTGAGTATGACACATCTGATCTCGAACATATTATGGCGTATATGACAGATCCCACTATCGAAGCATATGGGACTCTGCTCATACACTCTCTCTCTTTAGAAGTTGTTGGACAATCCTTCTTAGAGAGAGAAATTTTATGGCCTATTGAGAGATACCTCTTTTTGGAATTCTCCATGCTGAACCTCTTCAGCATAGTATTTATGTATGTGGACTGAGATAACCTAAGTATCCTTTTAGATCTATTCCTAAGATCTTCATCCCTAGGATGTAGGAGCTTCACCCAAGTCTTTCATAGAGAACTGCGATGACAACCAAACTTTTATTTCCTATAGTGAGAGGATGTCATTCTCGATTAAGAGAATGTTATCCACGTACCAGATAAGAAATACCATTATTGGACCATTTGCCCATTTATAGATGCAGGGCTCTTCTCCGTTCTTAACGAAGCCATACATTTTGATCACCTTATCAAAATGCATGTTTCAACTCCGAGATGCCTACTTCAATCCATAAATGAATCTCTGAAGCTTGCACACCTTGGACTCATCTATAGATGTAAATCCGTTAGATTGTATCATATACATCCTTCGGTCAGCTCTCCATTCAGGAAAGCTATCTTCACATCCATCTGTCAGATCTTATAATCTAGATGGACAGCTATCACAAGCATTATTCGAATGAATTTAAGCATTGCCATAGAAGAGAACGACTCATCATAGCCAATACCATAATGCTGACGATATCCCTTGGCAACTAGATGGGCTTTATAGGTCTCCATCTTTCCATCTGCGCCCCTCTTTCTTTTGAAGACCCACTTACGCCCAATGGATTTAATCCTTTCGAGTGGATCAGCCAATGTCTACACATCGTTGACCTTCATGGACTCTATTTCAGATTTCATAGCCTCGAGCCATTTTTTGGAATCAAGTCTCTGCATTGTATCCATATAGGTGATTGGATCCTCATCATTCTCATCGAGTTTGATGGGATCACTATTCCAAACCAAGAAACCATAGTATCTATTTGATTGATGCGGTACTCTACCGGATTGTCTTAATAGTTCATATACATTGGGCTCTAGATCTGATCTAATCAAATCTGATTCAGATTCAACTATAGATGTCGGTCTTTCTACTTGTTGAACTTCATTAAGTTCAACCTTAGAGGCAATAGTTCCTTTACCAAGAAACTTGTTTTCTAAAAGGATTATCTTAAGGCTGACGAACATCTTTTGTTCTTCAGCATAGTAGAAATAGTAATCCTTACTTTCTTTTGAGTATCCTATAAATACACACTTATCAGATCGGGGTCTAAGCTTATCTGTATGCAAAAATTTGATATAGACCGGACAACCCCAAATCCGTAGGTAAGAGAATGTAGGCCTACGCCTAGTCCATATCTCATATAGAGTCTTTGCGATAGATTTACTCGATACATTGTTCAATATATAATATGCAGTCTCAAGAGCATAATCCCAAAATAAAATAGGCAGAATAGTAAACCCCATCATGGATCGAACCATGTCTAACAAGGTTTGATTTCTCCTTTTTGATACACCATTATGCTGTGGTGTTCCTGGAGTAGTCCACTATGAGAGAATTCTATTCTCTCATAGATATGTCAAGCACTCACTAGATTGATATTCACCTCCTAGATTTGATCGAAAAGTTTTAATACTCTTCCCAGTTTATTTTTCTACTTCACTTCGAAATCTTTTGAACATTTTAAATAAATTCAACTTATATTTTATCAGATAGATATATCTATACCTAGATAAATCATCTGTGAAAGTGATGAAGTAGAAATATCCATCTCTAGCACTTATACTTATAGGTCCACATACATCAGTATGTACTAAACCTAAGAGTTCAGTGGCTCTTTAATCTTTTCTAGTAAAAGATGACTTGGTCATTTTTTCAAGAAGACAGGGCTCATAGGTTAAAAGTGATTTATAATCATTGACTTCAAGAATTTTCTCTTGGGTCAACCTATTTATCCTATTCTTGTTAATGTGAGCTAGCCTACAGTACCATAAGTAGATATCAGAGATATTATCTAATCTAGAATATTTTTTAGAAGTGTATATTACTCTCACAGGCTGTGATAAAATGTAAATACCATTTTTTTATTATCCTTGCATTATTGTAACATCATTCATAATGATATGACAATCATCTTCCTTTATAGATAAATGATAACCATCTTTGGCCAAAAGGCTAACAGAGATTATATTCATTAGAAAGGAAGGACAATAATGACATTCATTTAAAAAAATGATATTAGTATTGAGAATAAGTTAAACTATTCCCATAGCTAGAACTGAAATAGATCTTCCATCTCCAACATTCAGGAATCACTCATTATTTTTAAATCTTCTACTAATTTGAAGTCCTTAAAATATATTGCAAATATGGATTGGACTTTCGGTATCCAATACCCAAATAGAAGTATCACAAACTGAGAAATTATAAGATGTTATCATATAACATCCTTGATCAGCAACTATTTATTTATTTCTCTTATTCAGCCTGTTGGGGTCATGAAAATGAAGATACTGAGGATAGTTCCTCTTCCAATGCCCCTGCTTCTTATAGTGGAAGCACTCTGTCTGATTTAGGTTATTCTTGAATCTTATGTTTGAACTCGTCATAGAGGTTCTAGCATGAATCACTTTATGCTGCTGAACAACATTCAACTTTCGATACTTGTTATTGAAGTTGGGTCCCATAAGTTTATCACTATCTAATAGTGAATGGAGTAATTATGGTTTGGATTTAACTGCATAAAAGAGAACTGAAAGTCTAATTAGTAATTAATTCATTAAACCTAAAGATTTGGACTTTAATCAAAAGGTTCTCCCACTATTTTATTCGAACTGATAGCTTCTATCTCTAATTTGAGAAATTATCCTAATTTCTTAATGGATACTAGAATCCACATAGACTGCACACAAGCCCAACTATGGTTGGTCAATCCATGTATATCTAAGGATAGGTTTATAATCAATTATTTCTTAAAATAATTTCTAGTAATTTAATTTTGCCTCAAGTATCTTTTCAATAAGCTAGGGCCTCCACTGAAAGTTTTGGTTAGGTCCAACAATTAACATGATCATACTTAGTCTATCTAACAATGAATGATTAAGTCCAACTATGGTTGATCAATCTAATCATCATTTAGAGAGATGCAGCTAAGAAATCATATTATGAATAATAATTCTATTAGCGAACAAGCACCAGGCCTATGGGCCTCAAATGATTATTCGACTAATGGACCCATTATCATCCACTTAATGGTTGGCTATGATCTAGTTATTACTATAATTATTTTATTTTAAGGACCTAATAATTTTAGAGGATTTTAATTGAATTGAATTAAAGAAATAAGATCAGATGAACCAGCTTGTCATGATCCTCCCACTGGCTTCACCAAGTCAGCTTAAGGGAGATCATTAATAGGCTAGTCTAGGAGCACCTAAATCAGTTACATTGATTTACCTAGCTGACATGGGTCAGCTCGAATAGTCATGTAATTCAATCAAAATATAATTTCATCAAGAGGCTAGGTAAGTTCGATTGGTGGGAGAGTTTGCCAAAGCTTGCCTTAGACATCATAAAAAATGGCCAGGTAAGCGGGTGCTAATTAAAGACCACCGATCTGATTTATCTTAGACACCTACTAATTTAATTAGTTTTAATTAAATCAACTTAATAGTTCATGCTAGACCGCATAACCAAGAATCAAGTTCATCTTAGATCTCTTTAAAGATATGGACTTGACCAACTATAACTATTGCAATTGATCTAGAGAATCCTTGACTTAATCTAAGACAATATTTGATTAGATTTAGTCAATTCTCTAATTAAGTCCATTCTTTAATCTAATCCTAGGTTTAACCTAATTAATGGACCTAATCCCCACTAATCCATTTAATCCAATGTGTTATGATTTGTGTCTTAGGATCTTCAATTCATTATCCTAAATCCTAATCAAATAACTTCTTAATTCTTAATTAAGTTTTGGACTGAGGGTTGGGATTTGATTTTTTAAAAATATTTTTTATATTTATAAAATATTTTTATAATATGGTTCTACCAACCAAGTTGCATGTTTGATTTATAATCAATATACAAATAAGATAAGCATGAAACTACTTTAGATTTAATCTAAATAGGTTTATGTAATTGAAATAGTTTTAATTCCGATCGATCATAAATTATCATAGATCGAATCTAATATCTTTATGATGATTAAAATTAGATTAAAATATTTTTAATTAGATCATAAAATTTTTTAGATCTAATCTAAAATTTTATGATCAATATTTTAGATTAGCATGTACTAGAACAACCTCTCCATTATAAGGAATAAACCTTACATGAGGACAACCTTATAATTAGTCTGTGCAATCTAAAATTCTTATTTTTAGATCTAAAATTATTTTAAATCTAATAAATTATGAATAAAATTAGATCACATATAATAAATTTATGATAAGAAATAGATCTACATCAACTAAAATAACTTCTCTACTGTAAGGGATAAATCTTACAGTAGGACAACCTTATATCAGTTCGTATGATCAAAATTTTTAATTTTAGATTTAATAATTAGATTATAAATTAAATTTAATCTAAAAAATAATCTAAACAAATAAAAATAATCATATAATAATTAACCTAGGCTCTTATATCAATTGAAGGAATCAGATCTAGAGTTTCAGGGCTAGATCTTGAAATTTTTTTAGATCTAGGCAGCAGAAGATAGAAACTAATTAAAATTAATTCATAAAAATAAAAAAATCTCTAGATCTAAGATTTTATTACATGATTATAGCATAAGATTAAATCAAAAATTTAAAAAATATTAGAAAGAAAAATATGTTGATATATTAACATGCATCTACACTACATCTAATGTAGGTATGTAATAATAGATAAGATCTATATTATCTGTGCAAGTTAGAGATTCTAACTTATTGATTCAGGCTTGAGGATGAAGCTCTAAGCCACACATGCATCTGGCCTCTAAGAGATGTCTATACAAGCCCATGAATCTCGATCAGAAGTCTGATGCTCGAAAATCAGCATAGTATGCTAGTACCGTGCTGATCCTTCTTCGATGGTCGATCCAGTGCTTCCTTCTTCAAGATTTGGATATTCCAAAAATTAGAAAGAAAAGAAGAGACTTTTGATCTGAAACAATACTCAAAAATCTCTATGGAGGAGGAGGAGAAGAGAAGAACACAAGAATCCAAGAAGAAGACCTTCTTCTTCTTCTTTATTTTCTCACCTAGATATCTAGATTGGTATCTATAAAATTCTAATGACCAAGAGGTTTCTCACCCTAATTTTTACATGCCCAAAAGCCCTCTCTAATATATAGAATATGTCAAAAAATCAGCCCAAAAAGACCTTCTTATAAAGAAATATGGAGGAATTCTTGTCTAGGTCAAATACCTAGACAAGGCAGGACCAATTTAGGCAACTAGTTGGGGTGCCCAACACTTGGGCGCCCCCTCCTTTCTTTATGCCATGGACCACTAGGAGTTGGCACAAAAAAAACCTTCTTTTCACCATGAAAAATTAGGGAAGAATCAAGGAGGGGGGGCGGCACACATGGGAAGTTGTTTTGGTTTGTTGGGATTTTATCATATAGAGTCCAACACCACAACAACTTTCCATCTATGAACATGGTCCACAACTTAATTCCAAATAAGAAAGAGAGAGGGAGAGAGGGTGTGTGAGAATATCAGGGAGAGAGAAATTTCACACCAAAAATTAAGAGAGAGAGGGCATGGGGGGGCGTAAGGTATAGGTGGCGCAAGGATAGAATCCTAGTTTTACTAGGATTCCATATTTGACTTGGTCTAATATGGTTTCTCAACCAAAATTAAACCAAAAATAAATCAACCTAATTAAACTAGATTCTAATCCAATTAAGAACCTAATTAAATTAATTAAATTAGATTTAATTTTTTAATTAAATTAAAAATTGGGTTGATCTAAGTCCTAATTGAACTAAGACTAGTTCTTTCTTGCAATTGGCTTATCCAATAAATTAATTAAACTTGATCTAATCAAGTACAAATTAAATATAATTAAATTATATTTAATTAGACTTAATCTCAACCCTCTAGCTTAATCAAATTAAGTCAATTAACAATTTAATTGCTAATCGATCCTCCTGCAATACTTGCACTAGGTTAAACATCAATCGTATTGATTGTTTAATCCTAGAATGATTCTTAATCGTTGATCAACCATTCGATCAGATCATAAACTTTAATGTATGTAACCCCATAGTTCCAAACCTAAGCTGGTATCATAAGAATAAATTTCTATACCAATTGAAGTGATCATCTAGTAATGGACATCTCAGAGTTCAACTGTCAACTCTGATTAGACTATCCACATTGTATTTCAATATATCAAATTCATCTCATGGATTATGCTGATCAAGGTTTTGTTATATTGAAATATAATAACCCATTCTTCTCAAACTCTTAGAGTGGTCAATTCCATCTTGATCCTACACCAACTTTACAAGTACTTGACTGTGCCCAGAAGCCTTCTATTACTAAATTAGAAATTCAGTTAGTCCGATACCAAAGCATAGTGAGTTGTTTGCAAGCCACTGAGGTAATCTCAGATCTAAAGAACACTTATACCTATATCCCATCAAAGACATTCTCGACAGTAGAATGCCCTAGAGTTGATCACATTCAATGATGATGTATCCTTACATCTCACCTGTATGCCATACCGGTGTCTCCACACTCCTTGGTTAAGAGGACAACCAACCTATATAGCATACAGTGACCTATGCTCGATAGATGTTATCATCCTAATTAATAGTCTATCATTTATTCATGAATAATTTTAAGGATTAATCGATAAATCCTCTTTTTATCAAACCTAAATAGTTCTAAGGACTCTATCACAATAATGGAGTTCATTAGAAGATAAAAATTTTATGATGAAAAAATATCAAAAATATATTTTATTTATTAATAAATTAATTATAATTAGAATATAGCTCAACTGTCAACAGACTGACGATTAACTTTGGAACACATTTTCCAACAATTGGCACATTCTATGTATGCTTAATGGAGAAGGTGGTAGACCTCATAAGCCACTTATATGGGGACACTAATACAAAGATGTGGGTGCTTATCAAGGAATGAGTTCACGGAATGGACTCGCTGAAAGAGAACATCTTATGGAACCTTACTTATATGTCAAAAGATATTCTCTAAGTGGGAGTTGTGCAAGTGATCCTTTGACCTGAGATCACCATGGTTCCTTATGCACATAAGCCCATATTTTTGGTTCATACTCAATCATGACATTAAGTCATGAACGGAATGTTTTGGATATGATCAAGTATGTATGAAGGTTGTAAGTAGGTCAACGAGGAATCGATCACTCTTAGTAAGAGGAGATGATATCCTATGCATTCTTATCTATGGATAACTCAATAAGACTTTGACCAAAGCAGAATGAAGATTAAATAGGTCTTCTAATCCTTAATTAGAGTTATCACTGATTGATGGAGTATCGACATGAGTATATGTTTGAATTTGATATTAATCCATACTCATAAACATATTCAGGATGTAGGATGATCGAGTGATTGAACTGTACAAAAACTTGCCACTAAAGTATATCTTTGGTATTTCTATAAAATTTTATATTTTCTAGGTAGTCATGATACGTTGCTAGGTGTCAATCTTAACTTATAGATTTTATTGAATTAATAAGGTTAATTTGATCCTCAATTAGATGGATCTTCTAATTGGTATAATTGGATCAGTATAAATGCTAATCGATTGAGATTGAGTCTAATCGGATAAAGAAATTGATCAAAAATTGTTATTACGATTATTGGTGTAGGAACCGATCTAGGGTTCTAGGGTTAGCTTTTGAAACTTTTTCAAAATTACAGCGAAAGAGATGAAGTAATCACACTAAATCATGAATAATATAACATAAAATCCTAGATATAGAATCCTATTACATGATTAAGTCATGCTATTGAATCAAAAAATAAAATATCAAAAGAACTACATGTTGATCATATCAACAGTAGACTACTCTAGATCAGATCTAAACATATAATAGGAAGGTCAGATCATCCTTATCTTTAAATCTTGAGTTTCTTAACTCATTGATCCAAGCCTGAGATGGTTACTCTAAGCCACACACATGTCCAGTCACTACGAGTTGTCCACACGAGCCCTCAATCATAGATCTAAAGTTCAATATCCAAAAATCAGCATAGTATGCTAAAACTATGCTGATCCTTCTCCGATGGTCGATCTAGATCTTCCTTCCTTCAAGCTCGGACTCTCCAACTTTCAAAAATTAAGAAAGATAATTTGTGACACTGAGACACCTCTCAAACACTCACAAACATGGAGGAATAGGAGTGGAAGAAAAAACCTTAGAAGAAGACCCTCTTCTTCTTCTTTCTTCTCTCACCAAAGCACCTTGATTAGTACCTTTACAAAATCCCATGTCCTAGGCTTCTCTCTTAGATTTCTCATGCCCCAAATGATCTCTCTCAGATGTGTAATCTATGAAAAAATTAGATCAAAATTTATTTTATATATGGAGATATAGAGGAATCCTTGACTAGGTCAAATACCTAGTCAAGGATTATCCAAATAGGGCTAGACTTGGGGTGCCCAAGAGTTGGGCGCCCCCTCTTTTATTTTTTGCATGGACCATCAGGGAATGTGCACAAAATCTCTCTTAAAATTCATAAAAATATCATCAAAATATTAGGGGTGTGGGCGGCATAAAGAGAGGAGTTTTGGTTTATCAAAACTCTATCTCATAGAGTTTAAATCAACTCAAACTCTTCTTTTGACTTGATTACAATATTTAAATACCATATTTGAGATAAAGGGAGAAAGGGGGCATGTGTGAACATCTGGAGAGAAATATTTTCATAAAAAAATCTAAAAAAATGGTGGTGGTGGTGGGGGGGGGCATTGGGGCCTAAGGTGGCGCATGGAGATAGGAGTCCTAGTCTCACTAGGACTCCTAGTTTGACTTGGTCCAACTTAATCCTTGGACCAAATTAAATTAAGATTTAATTTACTCAATTAAATTAGATCTTAATCAAACTAATAATCTAATTAAATAAGATTTAATTTTAATTTAATTTTTTAATCAAATTAAAAATTGTGTTGATATAAGTCCTAATTAAACTAGAACTGTTCTTCCTTGCAATTTGTTCATCTAATAAACCAATTGGACTTGATCAAATCAAGGCCAAATCATATTTTATTTAAATTATATTTAATTATACTTAATCTTAGTCCTTTGACTTAATCAAATTAAACTAATTAGCAATTCAATTGCTAATCGATCCTCCTACAATACTTGCGTTAGGTCAAACATTAATCGTATTGAATGTTTAACCCTAGAATGATTCTTAATCATCAATAAACCATCCGATTAGATCAAGAACTCTTATGTATGTGACTCCATAGGTCCAAACCTAAGCTGGTAGTATAGAAATAAATTTTTGTATTAATCAAAAGTACCATCTAGCAATGGTACTTGATGGCCGAATAGGTCGAATATGTAGAACAACATCCTTAAAACCCATGTGGATATAGTTTTCATATAATTCATCTTCTTGACCAAAATGCTCATAGGACACCTCAGAGTTTAACTGCCAACCTCGATTAGGTCATCCATATTATATTTTAAAATATCAAATTCATCTCATTGATTATCCTGGCCAAGATTTTAGCTATTTTGAAATATAGTGATGCATTCTTCTCCAACTCTTGGAGTGGTCAATTCCATCTTGATCACTCACCAACTTTGCAAGTACTTGACTATACCCAAAAATCTTCCATCATTGAATTAAAAATTCAATTAATCCGATATTAAAGCACAGTAAGTTGCTTGTAAGCCACTATGGTGACCTTAGGTCTAAGAGATATTTATACCTATATCCGATCAGAGCAATTATCGATAGCAGAATGCTCTGGAGTTGGTTAGATTCAATGACAATGTACCCATACATCTCACTTATATACCATACCAGTGTCTCCACACTCCTTGGTTAAGAGAAAAACTAACTTATATGGCATATAACAACTTATGCTCGATAAACATTGTCATCCTAATTAACAGCGCATCATTTGGTCGTAAACAGTTTTAAGAACTAATTGATAAATCCTCTTTTTATCAAAACTAAATAGTCCTAAGGACTTCATTACAATAATAAAATTCATTAGAAAATGTATATCTTATGATCAAAATATCAAAAATAAATATTTTATTTATTAATAAATTAATTATAATTATAAGGTAGCTCAACCGTCAATAGACTAATGATTTGATTTGAAACATATTTTCCAACAACTCCCACTTATCCTAAAGCTGCTCGACACAGTATCTAATTGAAGGAAGCACACAGGATTTCTAGTTCTACTTTTGAAAATTTTTTATGATAAATACACCATGGATAATATTATTAATCATATTAATAATGAAAAGCTACAGATCTATTCTGAAAACCCTATACACTATAGGATCTAATGTATTATATATGCATGCATATCTAAAAATAAAAACAAGATCAACAGTAAAACTATTTTACTGCTTTACATGTTCAGAATATGTTACCTATTCATGGGTAGATGAATGCCGTAATTTGATCTCCTCTATGTGGATCTGAACACCGCAATGCAGCCACACATGCATCTGACCTCCATAGGTAATCCACACGAGGTCTTGATCTCGCTCAGTTTCTTCCAAGTGCTAGCTCTACAAAACCTTTAATGGCTGATTTAGATCAAACTTCTTTTTATCTTCTTTATTGGGTCTTCGAACTCTCTGGATCCCAATGAATGTATACGAGAAGTTGGGGAGGTTCTTTACTTGGATCTATGAAGTCACGACTCTCATAACTTAAAGATCTAAATCCCAAACCCTAGATAGATTCTAGGGTATGCTCTCACCCAAAACCCTTATGCCTAGAACTCTCTATATTTTTTTTTGATTTTTCATGTAGAAGAGCTCATGCACAAGATTAGAAGCTTCTTTTTTTGACCTTTCTTTTTTTTTTTTGCATGTTCCCAAAAAAAATTCATGCCTAAATAGATACGCAAACCTAGAGAGGCATGGAGGGATAAGAAGTGGTTTGCAACTCAAACTCAAACTCCTTTTAATTTGAATTGCAACCAAACCTTTGCTTATCCAACAAGGGTGTGAGAAGGAAGAACACACACCTTCCCTTGCATGGAAAACTTCATGAGAAACCTTTTCTCGTGGAGGAAGAACTTGGTGTAGATTTTGGTGATGTGGCACATGGGAAGACTAGTCAAACTAGTCTCATTATTTGTCCTCCAATCGAACCAATCCAATCCAAATTATTTAGGCCCAATTAGATCAAATTAAACTCAACTTATTTAGGCTTAATTAAGCTCAATTAAATCCTAATCAAATCAGAAATTAATCAAGCCAAACCCCTGATTAAATCAGGGATAAAACCTCCTTGATGATTAGATCATCTTATAACCTAATTGGGTCAAATCCAAATGAATCCAATTCAGTTGGTCTTGATCCAAAATAATTAGTCAATCAAATTGAGTTAATTAGTGATCAAATCACTAATTAAACTTCTCTTGAACAACTATAAGATCGAACAGGAACCTCTAGTATGTGTGACCCCACAGGTTTGAATCTAAGTCGATAGCACAAGAATTAATTTTCTATACTAATCGAAGTGACCATCTAGCAATGGTACTCGATGTCCGGATAGGTCGAATACTGCAATTGCAATATTTAGAATCTATGTAAATATGGTTACAGTATAATTCATCCCTTTGACCTTTATGCATAGGATGACTCAGGGTTAAACTATCAACCCTGAAAGATACATCCAAATTATATCTCAAAGCAATTAGTCCTATGACCCCTCACTAGGACTACCCTAGCCAAGGCTTTTCTAAATTAAAATACTATTGAACATAGCTTATGAGTCCAGGAGTGGTCAATCCCATCTTAACTCATATACCGATTTCTTAAGTACTTGACTGTACCCAGAAACCTTCCATCACTGAATTAAAAATTAAGATAGTTCGGCCCAAAGCATAGTGAGTTGCTTGAAAGTCATCATGGTGATCTCAGATCGGAGGGATACTTTTACCCATATTCCATCAAAGCAATTCTTGACAGCAGAAAAGCTCTAGAGTTGGTCATGTTTAGTGCAGATGTACCCCGATATCTCACCTGTATACCGTACTATTATCTTTGCACTCCTTGGTTAAGAGGATAACCAACCTATATGGTACACAATAATCTATACTCGATAAATATTATCATCCTTGGTAACAATATATCATTTGATCATGAATAATTTTAAGAACTAAATGATAAATCATCCTTTATCGATTATAAATAATTCTAAGAACTTCATCACAACAGACAGGAGTTCATTAGAAGATGAAAGATTTATGATGAAAAAGCTAGAATAATTTTTATTTAATTAATAATTTATATATAATTATATAAAATAGCTCAATTATCAATAGGCTGACAATTGGCTTTGGGATACTATTTTCAACAATCTCCCACTTGGTCTAAAGCCAATCGATGCAGTATCATATATCCATCTTCAACTTGAAGCCATCGAACTCCTTCACCATAATGGCTGTAGTGAATGGGTCAGTCAGGTTCTTCTTTCCATCGATCTTTTGAAGATCGATGTCACCTCGATCCATGATTTTTCGGACAAGATGGAAGCAGCGCAGAATATGCTTCATCCGCTAGTATGCTTTCGATTTCTTTGCCTAAGCAATTGCTCCAAAGCTATCACAGAAGAGCAAAACTGACCATCTTGGAAGGGTGCTACTCCATGCTCGGTGATGAACTTCTTCAGCCACACCACTCTTTTGATAGCATATGATGCAGCAACCTATTCCACCTTGCATACTGATTCAGCCATGGTATGCTGCTTGGAATTTTTATAGAAGAAAGCACCACCATTAAGGATAAACACATACCCCAACATACTCTTGCTATCATCATGATCAGACTGAAAATTGGAGTCTGTAAACCCCATAAGTTTCAAGTTTGACTCACCATAAATAAGCCATTGGTCCTAAGTATTTCTCAAATACTTCAGGATGATTTTCACAACCTTCCAGTGGTTCTTTCCTAGATTATATTGGTATCTACTCACTACCCTTAGTGAGTATGTCACATCTGATCGTGTGCATATCATGGCGTACGTAATAGAACCTACTATCGAAGCATATGGAGTTCTACTCATATGCTCTCTCTCTTGAGATGTTGTTGGATAATCCTTCTTCGATAGAAAAATTTCATGGCCTATCGATAGATAGCTCTTCTTGAAATTCTTCATGCTAAACCTCTTTAGCATAGTATCAACGTATGTGGACTGGAACAATCCAAGCAATCTTTTAGATCTATTTCTAAATATCTTCATCCTAGATCCTTCATGGAGAACTACGATGATAACAAGATCTTTATTCCTTGTAATGCAGGAACATCATTCTCGATTAAGAGAATGTCATCCATATATAAAATGAAGAATACAACTATTGGACCATTAGCCCACTTATATATGTAGGCTCTTCTTCGTTCTTAACGAAGCCATACATCTTAATCATCCTATCAAAATATATGTTTGAACTCCTAGATGCCTGCTTCAGCCTATAAATGGATTTTTAAAGCCTGCACACCTTAGACTCATCTATGGATATGAACCCTTCAGGTTATATCATATACACCTCTTCATCTAGCTCTTCATTTAAGAAAGCTATTTTCACATCCATTTGCCATATTTCATAGTCCAGATGTGCAGTTATCGCAAGCATGATCTGAATTGACTTGAGTATTGCCAAAGGAGAAAACATCTCATCATTGTCAATACCATAACATTGATGATACTTCTTGGTAATAAGATGGGCTTTATAGGTCTCTATCTTTCCATCCTTGCCTCTTTTTCTTTTGAAGACCCACTTACACCCTATGGATTCTACCCCTTCAGCTTGTCAACCAATATCTATACATCGTTGACCTTCATGTACTCCATTTTAGATTGCATAGCCTCAAGCCATTTTTCAGAGTCGGGTCTCTATGTTGCATCCATGTAGATAATCGGATCCTTGTCATTCTTATCGAGTTCGATAGGATTACCATCCTAGATCAAGAAACCATAGTATCTATCTGGCTAATGTGGTACTCTAGTAGATCATCCTAAGGGTGCAGCTTCAATAGGCTTCAGGTTTGATCGAATCAAATTTAGTTCAGGTTCAGCTACTTATGTCGATTCTTCTTCCCATTAAACTTCCACAAGCTCGACCTTAGAGGCATTAGTTCCTTCACCAAGGAACTTCTTTTCTAAAAAGACTATTTTAAAACTGATAAACATCTTTTGTTCATCAACAAGATAGAAGTAATATCCTTTGATCTTTTTTGGGTATCCTATAAAGCTACACTTGTCAGACTTAGGTCTGAGCTTGTCCATTACTAAATGTTTGATATAAGCCAAACACCTCCAAACTTTAAGATTTCAAGAGTACTAGCTTACACCTTGTCCATATCTCATATGGCATTTTAGAAACAGACTTAATCAAAATCTTATTTAGAATATAACAAGCTAACTCGAGTGTATATCCCCAGAGGAAGATCGATAGATCGACAAATCCCATCATAGATCGAACCATGTTCAATAGGATCCAATTCCTCCTTTCGGACATACCATTATGTTGTGGTGTTTCAGAAGGAGTCCATTGGGAGAGAATTTCATTCTTTCCAAGATATGTCAAAAATTCACTGAAAAGGTACTCACCTCATCGATCAGATCGAAAAATTTTAATACTCTTTTTAGTTTGCTTTTCTACCTCATTATGGAATAGTTTAAACATTTCAAACAACTCCAACTTATGCTTCATTAAATAGACATACTCATACCTTGATAGATCGTCTGTGAAGGTTATGAAGTAAAAATATCCATCTCTAGCGCTTGTGCTCATGGGTCCAAATACATCAGTATGTACTAGACCCAGGAGTTTACTGGCACGTTCACCCTTTCCAATAAAAGGTAACTTGGTCATTTTCCCAATGAGATAGGATTCATAGGTTAGAAGTGATTCACAATCACTGACCTCAAGAATTTCTTCTTGAGCCAACCTATTTATTCTATTCTTGTTGATGTGACCTAGCCTACAATGCCAAAGATAGATATCTAACACTTCGTCTATTCTAGGGTATTTATCAGAGGTTTGGACTACGTTAACAGGCTATAATAATAGATATATTCCATTATTCAATTATCCTACACAAACTATAATACTATTCAAAATAATATCATAAAAATTTGCTTTTATTAAAAATTGATAATTGTTCTTGGCCTAAAGGCCTATAGAAATTACGTTCAATAAAAAACTTGGACAAAAGTGAGAATCACTAAAAATAACTCTATGAGAATTGATTATAAGATTCATGATTTCCAAAGCTAGAACTGAAACTTGTCTTCCATCTTTAACATTTAGGAATCTCTCACCTTCACCAAATCTCTTATTAATCTATAAACCCGGCATCGAATTACAAATATGATAAGGGCTTCTAGTATCTAATATCCATGTAGTAGTATCATAAATTAAGAAGTTGCAAGGTGTTATCATATAAGTACCTTGCGTAGCAACTACTTGCTTCCTCCTCGGTCTGTTCGGGTCTAGGGTGGCAATGTACTGAGGATAGTTTTTCTTCCAATGCTCCTACTTTTTTTGAAAGAAGCACTCCGCATGGCTCTGGTCAGGTTTGTACTTCTTGGTCTGATCCTGTGCAGATGTCCTAGCATGCGGCTGTACCTTCTTATTGTTCGTCTTCTTGTTCTTCTTTTCTTTTTTAAAGGGTCGACTAGAAAACGATCCTCCCACTACATTCGTTGACCCCTTTTGGAGCTGATGATCCTTCTCAAAGATCTACAACAACTCCAATAACCCATGGTAGTTCACTGTAGGCTTTGTCATTCTAAAATGAGTAAGAAAAGGGAGAAAGGACTTGGTCAATGAATTTAGGATCGCATCCTTCCTAAGCTGCTTATGTAGGGAAAAATCTAGCTTACTTAGGCATTCAATCATCTCGATCATGTACAATACATGATCAGTGATTGACGCCCCATCCCTCATATGAGCATTGAAAATGAAATAACTAGTCTTATGCCTTTCAATATCGTCAGGCATGCCAATGGAGTTATTCAACATTTAAAGCATCTTCTCAGACTGGGCATTTTTAAACCTGTAGCTGAACTCTTTATTCATTGTCGCCAGCATTATGCATCAAATGGTGGTGCGGTCATTGAGCCACTTCTGGTAAGTGTCTCTCACCGTCTTAATAACATTTAGGGCTGACTCCTTAGATACTGGATTAGTCAACACATATAAGATCCATTCATGCTCTAGGATAATTTTTAACTTTCGATACCAGCTATCAATGTTGGATCCCATGAGTTTGTCATTGTCCAAAAATGATCGGAGCGACAACGTAGTGGCCATTTCTGTACATAAAAAAAATCATAGACCTAATTAGTATATGAATTATTTACTCTAAAAACTTGAACTTTAGTCTAAAGGTTCTTCCATTATTTTGTTCGAATTAGTAGCCTCTATCTCCAATTTTAGGTATTACCTAAAATTTCTTAGTGGATACTAGAATCTATAAAGACTACACACGAGTCCAACTTTGGTTGGTCAACTCATGCGCACCTATGGATAGGTTCATAACCAATTATTTCACCAAACAACTTTTAATAATTTAATTTTTTGCCCCAAAAATATAATCAGTAGGCTTTGGCCTCCACTGAATAGATCCAGTTAGGTCCAACCACTAATAAGATCACATTTGGTGCATTAGACCAACGAACGATTAGGCCCGACTTTGATCGGCCAACCTGACCACCATTAAAAATATACGATCAAATTATCATATTATGAATGATAATTTCATTAGTCAATAAGCATAAGGTCTTTGGACCTCCAATGATTATTAAACTAATGGATCCATTATCACTCAACTTAATGGGAGGTAATGACTTAGTTATCACCATAACTTTATCATTTTAAAGACCTAATAATTTTAGAAGATTTTATTAACCAATTTTAAGAAGAATTGACTAGCCAATTTGGATCCTTCCACTGACTTCACCAAGTTAGATCAATAAGAACCTAATTGAAATTAGCATTAGGAGCATCTAAATCAGTCAAACTAATTTACCTAATTGACATGGGTGAGTCCTGTTAGGATTTGATGCCTCAAATTCGACCCACAGTAAGAAGAGAATTAGTTTTTAGCATAATAGTCGGACTGGCTTTGATACGCGATCGAGCCAGCTAGAATTGAGATCGAGTCGGCTTGAACCATAGCCGAATTGGCTCTATCAGGTAGATAGAAATAGGAGTTCATGCAAGATGTAGCTGAGCTAGCTCAACCCCTAATCGAGCCAGCTTAATGAAGATGAATAGAACAGACAAGATTTTCTATTTGGACTTGGATTGTGATTAATCCAAGGGGTCTACAGGAGTTGCACGTAGACGATAGGATCCAATGGCCATGGAAGATTGTGGTTATGATCTGAAGGATGAAAATATTCCAAGACTCCATAAAGGACAAGTTCGACTCATATTAGAAGAAAGAGCCTTATAAGAACTTCTGTGAACTACTGAGAAGAGGATTCTCATCCTATTTAAAGGCCTAAGGAGCTGTGGAGCTTAAGAAAGTGTGTGTGGTGTGAGAGGCACATAGAGAGGCTTAGGCAGCTGTCAGAAGAGCTTGGCAGAGTGTTGACTACGTGCAACCCATGAGAGAGAGAGAAGCAAGAGATGCATAGCATCTGACATGGAGGCTATGAGAGTAGAGCATCTTATAGCTTTTGACGGTCTCCTTGGGATTCTGAAAAAGCATTTATGAGGGTAGCTTCTAATTGAGAGAGATTTATATACGGTGAGTTGAGGGTGGATGTTCTCCTCTTCTACCTAATTTTGTCTTTCATAATGAAGCTTTGCATGCCCCGTGGAGGCGACCATTGGGCTGATCCACATACTTGATTGCTTTTATTATTTTATTTTTTTCTCTCTTTCTATTGCAATAATTGATACAAGATTCTGAATAATGGGTATCAAAGCGAGTCGATATCCCAACAGATTAATATCAGAGCAAGTTGATACCATAATAATTGGTATCAGAGCCCAGGTAGTACCAGAGCATAGATTACAATAGTGATGTTAAAGATTGAAGAACATAGAGAAGACAAGCATAATCAAGGTGGAGATCAATAGGTTTGATGGAAGGATAATTTCTCCTTGTGGCAAGCAAGGATAAAAGATGTCCTCATCCAACATGGATTGATCGACGCTCTCTTATATGAGGAGATGCCTACCACCATCGAGGTGAAGGATTGAAAGTGGATTTAGATGTAGGTGGTGAGCATGATCTGCTTATACCTAGCAAATGATGTCATGATCCATGTACTTGGTGAGACTTTCCTGATGGCACTATAATCGAAGCTCGAAGAGTTGTACACAACGAAGTCGCTCGCAAACATGCTAATTCTTTGGAGGCAGTTCTACTAGCTATGGATGGATGAAGGCCAGAGCATGCGGGAGCATCTATCCAACTTTCAGAAGATTCTCACCGACCATCTCAGCATTGATGAAAAAGTTGAGGAGAAGATCAGGGCATTGATCTTGCTAGCATTACTTCCTTTTTCGTATGAGTTCTTGGTGATTGCTCTTTTAGTGGAAAAGAGCACGATCAAGATAGATGAGGTCACTACAGCAATACTCCAGAATGAGATTCTCAAGAGGAAGAATTCAGCTTCGAGCTCAGATGGTGGTAGCTCAGCTTTGATAATTTTTGAAGGAGTAGAAGGTAGTAGACAGAGCGATAGAGGACTGCGAGGAGGACAATCCAGTTCCAAGATGAGGGACCAAAGCAAGATCAGATGCTATAGGTGCGATGAGTTGGGGTATTGAGTCAAGGATTGCCCACAACTCAAGAATCGGATGAGGGTTGCTATAGTGACGACTAGTACTGAGTTAGAGGATGATGTCTTGAAGATATTTGATGAGATATCTACTTCTTTCTAGTAGTGGATTTTAGATTTTGCATGTACATATCATGTTTGCTTTATAGAGAAGTAGTTTGACTCTCTAGAGAGTAGTGAGAGCACTGCTTATCTGCTAGATGGATTGAGTTATGCAATTAGAGGTATTGGGATGGTCAGCTAGAGGATACATGATGGTGCAGTGAGAAGATTAGATGAGGTTTGATACATACCTAAGTTCATTCAAAATTTTATCTCACTAAGTAGACTAGATTCAAATGGCTATAGGTGGGTAGCTAGTGATGGAATCTTGAAGATCATGCATGGCGATAGGATGATATTGGAGGCGAAGAAGAAGACTAGAGGATATTACTATTTGGCAGGGAGTTCAGTGCGAGGTGGAGCTTCAAGAGCTAGAGGAAGTCTGGTGCAAGGTGGAGCTTCAGGTGGAGGTGGATCGGACACGAGATGGGAGACTTAGGAAGATGAGAGGCGATGTCGCAAAGTGAGGTTTCTATTTGTTGGGAATATGCACTCTTTCCATACAGATTGGCATGGCCGTCGATGATTAGCCAAGCAATAAAGAAGTACTTCTTAGAGATCTCTATGGAAGTATGATCAAATAAATCAAGAAATAGAGAAAAAGAGAAGAGATTTTTGGGAGAAAAGAACTTTTATTCAGTTTTTTCAGTATTTTTACAATCTTGACCTATTTTCAGTATATATACTTTACAAAAGGTCAAGCCCAAGCTCATAGAAAAACTCCCTAAATCCAAACAATCCATGTACACAAAATAATAATCCATGAAAATTGAGTCGGCCTAATTTTAGATTGAGCCAACTAACCTACGACTGGGTCAGCTCAGTTCCAGACTGAGCCGACCCAGTTGTGTACCATGCCAATAGCCTAAAAATGCTATTTTTTATCTGAATTTTTCTCTAAGACCTAGCCAACCTAGTCCTGGACTGAGCCGACCCAATTTCCAACTGAGTTGACTCAGTCTCAGAGGGAGCTGGCCTAGTTCTGAACTTTACTATTGAGACTGATTCTTCTTCTGGCTCGCTCCTATCTTCCCATGACCTATCTTCTCATGTTTTCAAGACTTGGGAGTGTTACTTCTGAGCTCACATTCTCCACTTTGGTACTTTCAAGTCTTTATGAACTCATCTTTTCTCAACAAACCCATCCATGCCACACATCTCTGAAAGCTATCTTTGGAGAGTACCTTCGTGGGTGCGTCAAACTGATTCTCCTTGGTATGGACCTTCATCAGTTCCACTTCATCTTCCTCTATCAGCTCTCTGATCCTATGGTACCTCACGTCTATATGCTTTGTGTATGCATGATAGATTGGGTTCTGTGCCAACAACAGAGCACTCTGACTATCACTGAATAGTGTAACCTTGCTTTGCTCCACCCCCAACTCATTAATCAACCTCCTAAGCCAAAGGGCTTCCTTTGTAGCCTTGTTATCCCAATGTACTCAGCCTCTATGGTAGACAAGACCGTGATTGGCTGAAGGATTGATCTCCAAGACACCGGTCCACTATATACGCAGAAAAGGTATCCAGTAGTAGACCTCCTTATATCAAGATCACCAGCATAATTTACATCAATAAACCCTTCTAGAGGATCTGAACTTTCACACATCTTCACAGATTTTTCTCCAAATCCTTCCGATTGTCCACCAAACACCAAACCATAATCCCTTATTCCATGCAGATATCTCAATATCCATTTCAATGCTTTCTAGTGTTCCTTTCCAGGGTTAGCCATGTATCTACTAACCGTGCTCATAGCATGTGCTATATCTGGTATATAGTATACCATAGTGTACATCACACTGCCTACAGCATTTGCATAAGAGACTCATTCTATGTACTCTCTCTCCTCTTCTGACTGGGGGCACTGTAACTTGGAGAGAGACATATGGCTCGGCAATGGCGTCTCTGTAGGTTTGGCCTTCTCCATCCCAAACCTCTCCAGAATCTTTTGGACATACTTTCCTTATGACAAATGGAGCACTCCTTTGCATATACCTCTGCAAATCTCCATTCCAAGAATTTTCTCAGCTAGACCCAAATCTTTCATCTCAAATTTAGATGATAATGCCCTTTTCAACCTTTTCACAGCATCCATTCTTCTACTGGCTATGAGCATATCATCTACATACAATAATAGGTATAGGGCATCCTCTTCATCTACATCCTTGATGTAGACACAATAATCATATTCACATCTGCTAAAACCCAGGCTCAAGACAAAGCTATCAAACCTTCGATACCACTGACGAGGGAATTATTTCAAGCCATACAAAGACTTCCTGTGTAAACACACATTTTTTTTCTATCCCATCTCCATGAAACCATCTAGCTTCTTCATGTAGATTCTTTCCTCCAAAGTCCCATAAAGGAAGGTCATCTTCACGTCCATTTATTCTAATTTCATGTTATGCTGTGCCACCAGTGACAGCAAAACTCAAATAGATGTATGACGCACCATAAGAGAAAAAATTTCTGTATAGTCAATCCCTTCCCTTTGTGAGTATCCCTTTGCTACCAGCCTTGCTTTGAATTTGACTTCATCTTGTTCTGAAGGTGCTTCAATCTTTGTGAACACCCACTTTGAGCCAATAGATTGAGCACCATTTGGAAGATCCACCAGCTGCCATGTCTGATTCTTCTCAAGTGATTCCATCTGCTCCATCATGGCATGCATCCATGAATCATGATCCTCACTCTCCATGGCCTCTGCATAATGCTCTAGATCTCCATTCATAATGATGAGTGCATAGGAGAAAATCTCATCAATGCCATATCTGACCGATCTCCTAATAGTATGCTAGGGCTTGTGCAAAGCCACTCCTACTGACACATCTCTGCCTGATGTCTATGACTGCTCCAGCACATCTGTCTAAACTGCTGGGCCTCTATGCTGATTTTCAATCCGAGATAATACTTTTCTGCCTAGCTTCACCTCAATAGGAACACTCCTGTAAATGGATGTAACCTGCATGCCATCATTCTCTGACTGGCCACCATTGTTCACCTTTATTTTTTTAGTTCCATCTATCCCAGACCTCCTCAAGATGCTCTTCTCATCAAAGATAACATCCCTGCTGATCATTGATTTCTATGCCTAAGAGTCCCACAGCAGGTACCCCTTGACTCCTTGTGGATACCCTATGAATGTCATCTTTTGAGATTTTGGGTCCAATTTACTTCTCTCGATTGCCTCCATATGTGCATAGGCTGTGCAACTGAAGACTTTCAGGTGGCCAAGCTCCACCTTCTTCCCACTTCAGACCTCTTCTAGAATGCCTCCATTCAGCTTATAATGAGGGACCTGTTCGTAAGAAAGTAAGAAAAAGTTAGGCATCACCCCAAAAAGACTTTGGAAGTGATGTCTGCAGCCTCAAACTTCGTGCCTTCTCAGTTAGTATTTGGTTCATTCTCTCCGTGACACCATTCCGCTGGAGAGTCATCCTCACCGTGTACTGGTATTTGATGCCATTTTTCTTACAGTACCTCATGAACTCTAGCTAGTATATTCCCCTCCATTGTCCGACCTCAGACATTTTACCTATCTCCTTGACTCCTTCTCTACTTCAGCTCTCTAGGCTCTGAACCAAACAAACACCTCTGATTTTTCTCTGATCAGATAAATCTACACCTTTCTTAAAAAGTCATCAATGAAAGTAACAAAGTATTTTGCCCTACCTCTAGCTGATACAGGAGCTAGTCCCCACACATTCGAGTGTACTAAATCCAGCACTCCCTCACTGCGCTTTGTACTTCTAGAAAACTTCATCCTATGCTGTTTGCCAAAGATACATGGCTCACAAAGATCTGTGCCCTCCTCCTTTAGGGTTGGGATCATAGCACTTCTGCTTAGTTTTATGAGCCCACAGTCACTCATATGATCCATCCAATAGTGCCACAGCCGATATAAAATCTACTCCTCTTGTGCCACTATTAGCACCTTTGCACTATCATTTACCATTGAGCCTTCCATTCTGTAAAGATTGTTACTCAATCTTCTATCTCTCATCACCACCAAAGCTCTCTTGAAAATTTTCAGACATCCACTTTCAGCCTGGCTACTAAAAGCATAATCTTGCTCCTCTAAGTAGCCCAAAGAAATCAAATTTTTTTTCAACTCCGACATATGCCTGATATTTGATAATGTACGAATGATCCCGTCATACATCCTCACCCTAATATAGCCAATTCCAGCTACTTTGCATGGGTGATCATCTCCAAGACTGATACTTCCACCATCGACCTTCTGGTAGATATCAAACCACTCCTGATGAGAAGTATAGTGGTGCGAGCATGCTGAATCTAATATCTACATAGTATCGCACTCTATGGATCCATCTAATATAACTAGTAGGTCTTCTCCACTATTCATAGAAGCTGTTTCATCTCCCTTACTGGCCTTTCCTTTTTCTGATCTCAAAATGGGATAGTCTCTCCTCAGGTGTCCAGGCTGATGACATTTATAACATTTCAATATCATCTTCCTCTGATCGTGAGACTTTGACCTATCCTTGGATTTTTCTCTTGTCTTCTCCTTTGATCTTTTCTATCTTTCATTCACAGCCAAGATCTTAGACTTAGGGTCTCCCTTGCTCCCTTTGCTCATTTGATCTGAGCACACCAACAACCTCTTCATAGTTTAGGGTCTCCTTTCCATAAACTAAAGTTGTTATGAGACCATCATACGAACCTGGGAGAGAACATAATAGCAGCAATGCCCGATCCTCCTCATCGATCTTCACATCCAAACTCATCACCTTAGAACACACCTGATTGAACCTTTAGATATGTGCAACAAGATCTCCACCTTCGGGCATCCTTAGACTATATAGTTGTTTCTTTAACCATAACTTGTTCATCATATTCTTCCCCATCTATGTGTTCTCCAGTCTCTCCTAGAGCCCCTTTGCCATAGTCTCTATGCAAACCTTGGAAAAAACCTAATCGGCCAAATACATCCGGATTGTGCTAAAAGTAATTTTCTCTAACTCTTCCCAATCCTCAGCATTGATCTTTTCCGACCTGTCTTTTGTCAAGACCTTGTAGATCTTCTGCTGAACCAACAAGTCCTTTACTCTTTGCTGCCATAGGGTAAAGTTTTCCTTGCCGTCGGCCTTCTCAAAATCCACCTTGAATCCACTTGATCCCATGACTTCAAATAAGTCAAGAGCAGATTTCTAATACCCTTCATGATGACACACCAATAAAACTACCCTTCACAGAAAATCTAACTAGCTCTAGATCCTCTTTTCAAACTTCTGTATCACCGTTCCTTTGTGTAAACAATCTCCACCTCAATCTAGAGACCACCATGAAGCAAACTAGAAGTTTTAGGATAAAATTTGGTGCAATAGATCGTGGATGTAGTAAACCCTATGTGTCTTCCTTTCTTTCATGCAACATCGCTCTGATACCAAATGTTGAAAATATATGCTCTTCCCATACGGATCGGCATGGCCATCGGTGATTAGCCAAGCAAATAGGAAGTACTTCTTAGGGATCTCTATGGAAGCACAATCAAATAAATCAAGGAATTGAGAAGAGGAGAAGAAGAGATTTTTGAGAGAAAAGAGCTTTTATTCAATATTTTTTAGCACTTTTACAATCTTGACCTATTTTCAGTATATATACTTTACAAAGGATTAAGCCCAAGCTCATAGAAAAACTCTCCAAACCGAAATAATCCATATACATAAAATAATAACCCATAAAAATTGAGCCGACCCAGTTTTAGACTGAGCCGACTAACCTGCGATCCAGTTGTGTACCGTGTCAACAGTCCGAAAATGCTACTTTCTATTTGAATTTTTCTCTGAGACCTAGTTGACCCAGTGCAAGACTAAGCCGACCCAGTTTCCAACTAAACTGGTTCAGTCTCAGAGTGAGCCGACCCAATTTTTGAACTTTACTATTATGACTGATTCTTCTTCCGGCTCGCTTTCATCTTTTCATGACCTGCCTTCTCATATTTTCAAGACTTGGGAGTGCCACTTCTGAGCTCGCACTATTATCGTAGGAGACTTTTCTGAGCAGATCTTTGGTCAAAGTAGACACAGCCCATGATGAAGGTGGGATCAAGTGGCTTGGCTCGACTCCTATATTTGCCCATCTATGATCAGTAGGCATGCCCCAGGGGATAGGGGCAAGATAGATCACAAGCTCTTAAAGTTAGGTGGAGGCCGAATGTCAAGTCAAGGTGGAGATTGTAAGAATTTGACACATCGAATTCAACCCATAGTAAGAAAAACATCAATTTTTAGTAAAACAATCGGGCTGACTCTGATATGAGATAGAGCTAGCTCAGATTAAGATCGAGCCAGCTCGAACCACAATCGAGATGGCTCTCTCAGGTAGATAGAAATAGAAGTTCAGATGAGATGTAGCCAAGCTAGCTCGACCCCTGATCGAGCGATGGAGGCCAATAGAATAGATGGGATTTTCTGTTTGAACTCAAATTGTGATTAATCTAAGGGGTCTACTAGAGTTGTGCATGGACCATCAAATCCAGCGGCCATGGAGGGTTGTGATCATAATCTAAAGGTTGAAAAATATTCCAAGACTCCATTAAGGACATGTTCGACTCATATTAGGAGAAAGAGCTCTGTTAGGACTCTTGTGAACTACTGAGCAGAGGATTCTCATCCTATTTAAAGTCCTGAGGTGCTGTGGAGCTTAAGGTGGTACGTGTAGCATGAAAGGCACATAGAGAGGCTCAGGTAGCCATCGAGAGGAGCTTGGCAGAGCGCCAAGTACGTGCAGCTCATGAGCAAGAGAGAAGCAAGAGGTGCATAGAATCCGATGTGGAGGTTATGAGGGCAGAGCATTTTGTAGCTTCTGAGGGTCTTCTTGGGATTTTGAGAGAGCTTTTGTAAGGATAGCTTTTAATTGAAAGAGATTTGTGTACGTTGAGTTGAGAGTGGGTGTTCTCCTCTTGTACCTATTTTTCTCTTTTATAATAAAGCTTTGCATGCCCCATGAAGGTGAGCTCTTAGGCTTATCTATGTACTTGATTGCTTTTATTATTTTATTTTATTCTCTCTTCTTATCGCAATCATTGGTAGAAGATCCTGAACAATGGGTATTAGAGTGAGTTGATATCCTAACAGATTGGTATCAGAGTGAGTTGATACCACAACAAGCCCAAATCATCAAGTGGTCTAATCAAAACCTAATTCACCAGGATGGTAGGTAAGTAAGATCAGTAGAAGGGATATGCCATTAACTCGTCAAAGATTGAATTAGTGCGAGTAGCTCCTAATTAAAAACCACTAGTCTGAGCTACGAGATTTACCTTAGATCCCATCTGGTTCATTAGTTTCAATTTGACCAATCTAGTAATTTTAGATTCGATCGCGTAGCCACGAATCAAGTCTATTTGGTCCTTGTTAAAGGCATGGGCTTGACCAACTACAACTATTGTAATTTAGTCTAAAGAGTTCTTGACCTAATCTAAATCAACATTTGTTAGATTTGATCAATTACTCTAATTTAGTCCATTTTCTAACTAACTTAGATCTAACCCAATTAATGGACCTAATTCGACTAATCCGATAATCCACATTTTATGATCAATGACTTAGAATCTTTAGTTCACAATTCTAAATACTAATTCATCATACTTAATTCTCAATTAAATTTTTAGGCTGAGGGTTGGGATTTGGTATTTCAAAAATATTTTTTAAATTTTTGAAAGGTTCTTTACATCCTAGCACTATTTCACTAAATAGGTTGACTCATTTCAAAAATGGGTCAACTTATTTCATAAACAAGCACTAGATGTAGATTTGATCACATAAAATCAGCCAATTATGACATTTAGCTAACTTCTCAATCGAGCTAGCTCGGATCCCATTTGAGCTAGCCCAAGTAGAAGCCAAGCTGGCTCAATTTCTAAGACAGCCAGCTCGGGTAGAAGGCCCAAAGGCCATCATTCCAGTCGGGCAGTTGGATCCCATCCGAGTTGATCAGCCCGATTCTTGATCGAGTTGGCTAGAGCATCAATCCAGAAATCATGTTATGGCTGGCAAGCTGGTCGAGCTAGCTCGATTCTTGAGAGAGCTGACTCGATCGACGAATAGAACCTTTTTAAGATCCTATTCAGGTTTAATCTAAAACTATGTATTCTATATAAAAAAATCATGAAATTATTTAGATCTAATCTAAACACTAATTCATGATAAAATTCTGATTAAATTCTTCAAACACATCATAAAAAAATTTATTAGATCTAATCTAAAGTTTTTATGGTCAATTTTATAGATCATAATGTACCAAGATAATCTTTCTACTATAAGGGGTAAACCTTATAGTAGGATAACCTACAGTCCATACGATCATTATTTTTATTTTTTAGATTAAATTATTATTTAGATCTAATCTAAAAATAATCTAAATTATGTATATATAATACATTAAAGAACCTAGCACTAATACCAATTGAAGGGAGTGCGCAGAATTTATAGCTCTACTTTTGAAAACTTTTTTGATAAATGCACAGTAGATAACATTATTAATCATATCAATAATGAAAAACTATAGATTTAATTTGCAAACCCTACATGCTATAGGATCTAATGTATTATATACACATGCATATCTGAAAATAAAAACAAGATCAACAATAAAACTATTTCACTGCTCTACATGTACAGAATACGTTATCTATTTGCGGGTAGAAGAATGCCGCAATTTGATCTCCTTTGTATAGATCTGAGCACTACGATGCAGCCACACACATGTCTAGCCTCCACAAGTAATCCACATGAGGCCCTGATCTCGATCATTTTCTCCTGAGTGCTAGCTCTGCAGAAACCTTCAACGACTGATTTAGATCAAACTTCTTTTGATCTTCTTCACTGGGTCTTCGGATGCTCTGGATCCCAATGAATTTAGATGAGAAGTTGAGGAGGTTTTCCAGTTGGATCTATGAAGTCAGGACCCTCATAACTCATAGATCTAAATCCCAAATCCTAGATAGATTCTAGGGTATGTTATCACCCAAAACCCTTGCACCTAGAATCCCTTTTTTTTTTAAAAAAAAAATTCATGTAGAAGAGATCACGCACAAAATTAGAAACTCCTTTTTCTGATCTTCCTTTTTCTTCTACACGTCCCCCAAAAAAAAATTCACATCTAAATAGATGCACAAACCTAGAGAGGCGTGGAGGGATAAGAAGTGGTTTGCAACTCAAACTCAAACTCCTTTTTAATTTGAATTGCAACCAAACCTTTTCTTATCCAACAAGGGCATGAGAAGGAAGAATGCATGCCCTCCCTTGCATGAAAAACTTCATGAGAAACCTTTTCTCATGGAGGAAGGACTTGGCGCACATTTTGGTGATGTGGCACATGGGAATACTAGTCAAACTAGTCTCATTATTTATCCTCCAATCGAACCAATCCAATCCAAATTGGTTAGGCCCAACTAGATTAGATTAAATCTAACTTATTTAGGCTTAATTAGGCTCAATTAAATTCTAATCAAATCAAGAATTAATCAAGCCAAATTTTTGATCAAATCATAGATTAAACCTTTGAATGATTAGATCATCTTATAACCTAATCGGATCAAATCCAAATGAATCCAATTCAATTGATCTTGATCCAAAAATAATCACTCAATCAAATTGAGTTAATTAGTGATCAAATCACTAATTAAACTTCTCTTGATCAGCAATTAAATCAGGTACGAACCTTTAGTATGTGTGACCCCACAGGTTCGAACCTAAGCTGGTAGCACTGAAATTAATTTTCTGTATTAATCAAAGTGACCATCTAGCAATGGTATCCGACATCTGGATAGGCCAAATAATGCAATCGCAACATTCAGAATCTACGTGAATATGGTTACTGCATAATTCATCCCTTTGACCTCTATGCATAGGATGACTTAGGGTTAAACTGTCAACCCTAGAAGATACATCCAAATCGTGTCTCAAAGTAAATAGTCCTGTGACCCCTCACTAGGACTACCCTAGCCAAGGCTTTGCTAAATTGAAATATTATTGAATATAGTTCCTGAGTCCAGGGGTGGTCAATCCCATCTTGACTCATGCACTGACTTCTCAAGTATTTGACTATATCTAAAAACCTTCCGTTACTGAATTAGAAATTTAGGTAGTCCGACACTAAAGCATAGTGAGTTGCTTGAAAGGCACCATGGTGATCTCAGGTCGGAGGGACACTTATGCCCATATTCCATCAGAGTAATTCATCATAAAAAAAAAGCTCTAGAGTTGACCACATTCAGTATAGATGTATGCTTATATCTCACCTACATGCCATACTAGTATCTCCACACTCCTTAGTTAAGAGGGCAACCAACCTATATAGTGCACAATGATCTATACTCGATAAACATTATCATCCTTGGTAACAATATATCATTTGGTCATGAATAATTATAAGGATTAAATGATAAATCCTTCTTTATCAATTCTAAATAGTCCTAAAGACTTCATCACAATAGACAAGAGTTCATTAGAAGATGAAAGATTTATGATGAAAAAGTCAGAATAACTTTTATTCAATTAATAATTCATAAACAATTACATAAAATAGCTCAATCATCAATAGGCTGATAATTGGCTTTGGAATACTATTCCTAACACTAATACCCATCTTTGACTTGTGTTTGTCGAACTTCTTTATCTCCAGGGCTTTAGTGAAGTGGTCGACCAGGTTATTCTTTTCGTTGGTCTTTTGAAGGTCGACGTCACCTCTATCCGTAATCTTTTGGACCAGGTGGTAGCGGCGCATTATGTGCTTCATTTGCTGGTGTACCTTTGATTCCTTCGTCTGAGCAATGGCACTAGTGCTGTCGCAGTAGAGCAGGACCAGACCATTAAGGTAAGGTGCTACTCCAAGCTCGATGATGAACTTTCTCAACCACACAGCTTTCTTTGCATCATCTGATGCTGTAATATACTCTACTTCACAAATAGAGTCTAACATAGTATGCTGCTTGGAACTCTTCTAGCAGATGGCTCCACCATTTAGGATAAAGAGATAACCCAATACATTTCTACTATCATCATGGTTAGATTGAAAGTTGGAGTCAGTAAACTCCACATGTTTCAAATCCTACTCACCATAAACTAACCATTGGTCCTTGGTATTTTTTAAATACTTAAGGATGATTTTTACTACTTTTTAGTGGTTCTCTCCTAGATCAGATTGGTATTTTCTTACAACTTCTAGTGAGTATGCCACTTCTGATCTCGTACATATTATGGCGTACATGATAGATCCCACTATCGAAGCATATGGTGAAGAAAAATCTCATTTTCCATCATAGGATCGTGCACATCTGATCAATTATGGGATGGATTTTTCTAAATAATTTCTAAATAATCTAATTAGATCTAAGAGTTCTTAGATTTGATCATGATGATCTGATACTAAAATCAAAAAAATTAAAATTAAATCAAATTTAATTTCTTACTTTATTTGGGTAATCTGATTATCATGCGATGATCCTGATCATTTTTAAGATTCTGAAAGGAGCCACGCACGTGCCTGGCCTCTATCGGTATCCACTTAAGCAGGATTTGGATGTTTTCTCCTCATAAATCTTGCTCCAAAGATTAGATCTAAATCTGATTTGAAGAACCTTCAAAATAATTTGAGAAGGTTGATTGTCCATCTCACAAACATCATTGCGTAGATGCTGAACTCTTCATAATTTGATTAGATCTTCTTCTCTAATTTGTGCCCAACCTTTGACACATAGAAGAAGGGGAGAGAGAGGATCAGAGGAGGTGTGGAAGATGGAAGGGGCAGCAACATATGGACGTGGCAATCAAAATTTTACAAGGGCCTTATGCGCAGGTGTTTTTATACAAGTTTCTTGCACCATCTAGACTCCTAAGTGATCAAGCAACTCATTTGCTTGATCATCAAGGACTCCAATCTGATAACCCACATCATCCACCTGATCTTTATCAGGTTTTGTCACCCAAAATGCCTCCCAAGTTGGCATGAAGAAAGGATAAGGAGGAGTCCATGGCACATGGGACTCCTCCCTTCAAGAGTTTGATCTAAATCAAACTCTATTAGAAACCCAATCTAGGCACCACTAAAAATCATGAAATTGGGCTCACCCAAAGTATGACTTGAGCCCAATCACATATCCAAAAATAAGAACAAAATTATTTCCAGATAATTTTCTAGAAGCCTTTGATCAGGTGACCCTTAGTTCTTTCAATTAGGTCAACTTTTGACCCTAGTCCAATTTCACCATGAATGGATTTAATTTATACAATTAATCTAACCTGGATAGGTTCCAATTAGATGAAATTAAATCCATTCAATGAGTCATATTAAATTTAACTCAGTTGCGATGAATTAGAAAGAATACAAAAGGAGAAAGTCAGGCTTAATCGTGAGCTAGCATGATTACTTTGAACTTGATTGGATCTTATCCAAATCAATTGAACTGGATTAGCTCAATTGATGACATCCAGATCTAAACCTTTATTTGTATGATTCAGTTAGGTTCAGTTCCATATGGTAATGAGATATCGCGATATCATCAAAACATCTTTCGATGGACCAGAACTTTTCTGATTCATACAACTAGAATGATCGATCATCAAAATCATTTTAATTGCTCCCAAAATCCATCAGTGACACCTAACAGTATATGGTGGCAACCCATCAGAACTGAAAGTGAACCTCTTAGTACAGTTATCTATGTGATTGAGTTCTTCTATCTTAAGCCCTAACAGGATTAGGGTTAAGGTGAACTCATCAAACCCAACATCCGTCATATGAATTAATCATTCAATTCGAGTCCAATGTGAAACCTTAATAGAAACTCTTTCTATCATCTTTACTCTGCCATGGTCATGAGCTTAAGGACTCAATCTCATGATTATCATAGGTCTACTCCTCATTTATCGAGGTAGATAGATCCTCTATTGATATAATCCAATTCCTACAACGAACATGCAATAGCCAACATACATCTTAAGATTTCGAATGGCTAGGAGATCGAGTTATGGTATAGTCAAACTATAACACCCTCAAGATGAACTATCGATACACCATAGGTCAAAGAATCAGGCACACCACTGTAGCATCAATCCAATCATCGATGAGAAGGTAGACTTTCTTATGACTGCTCAAGATGGTCATGCTCAGTGTCCTCGTTCTCTAATGAGTACCTATACTCTCACTCTACTATCTCCACATCATAGATGATAAGTATCATAAATTTACTAATAAAGTATTAATTTATTAATTAATTTATATTAATTTTTAAGAATTAATGATCAATTCATATATTTTTAAGAAATTAATATTTTATTAATTATAAAATTAATTAAAAAATAATAAAAATTTAAAAATAAAATTTTATAATCAATGGAAAGAGCTCATTTCTTTGATCATAACAAAAAAAGTTTCAAACAAAATGAAGCTAAAACGGAGAAGATATGAAATTCTAAAAAAATAAAATAAATAAAAATTAAATAAAAAATAACATACGGCTTAGCCGGCTCAAGCTGCCACGTCATATCAGCTGGCGCATCCAAACGCACCTAGCCAGCCAGCCAAGCTGGCACACCGACCAAGTCGATTTAAGCCTAGCTAGCTAGCCAGCCAGTCCATGATCCAACCATGGACCACCATTTTAGCAAAATCCAGCAAATCAGGGAGCGACATGCGATGGACCTAGACGCTTAAAGGGTTTACAGAAAATCTATCATGGCTCATAGGGCATTTTGATCTTTTCACTCGATGATAGGAGGTGCTGATTAATTACGGTGTGCGGTGTAGCCGGTCCATAGGGTCTATGAGAATAGTAAAGGCATTATCGGATGGATCCGGTTGATTACGATCAAGATCGGACGATGGAAAATATTTTCCACTTTGATTTAGCTTCAGACTTCATGCAGATCACCATCGAAAGGTAGCGCTCACATCTGACTCAGATCCAATGGTCTAGAATGCTTCCAACGGTGATAAGGGCTCCCAATGCATGATCAGCGACCAGATTTTCTCCATCAATGCTTGATCAACAGCCAGAATTTAATCCGACCTAATCTGGGTCCATATACCTTCGATTTTGATGATTTTTGATCCATTGGATTCCTATTGAATGGCTAGATTTCACCAGACTTCATCAGATTTGTCTTAAAGTTTTAATCCAAATTTTACTCAAATTTCTTCTTATTTTGATGATTAAAATGGCTCTTTGTCCTACATTGCCTAGAAGAAATCCTCAACTCCTCCTAGCTTTATAAATAAGACCCTAGGCTTCCAGAATTCATAATCTTTAGTCAAGATGAAGCTTTGGTATAGGGTAGAGCCAGGCTTTGGATTAGAGGTTGCTTCAAAGCAACGAATGCTAAGAAGAAGAGCTGGCTTCTACACCATCTTTCTGTCAACGTCGATCCAAGATCAGAGATCAGCCTATTTTAATTTTTTTTTAAAAATTTATGTATTCAAATTATGAATCTTTTAATTAATGTAATATTTATTTTTATACTCTTTATTTTTATTATAATTTAATTTTTATATTTTAATTATTGCTCTTTATTTTACTGTAAGTATATGCTAAGATCTAACTAGTAAATCTTAGTACCAAGTTTACTTTTCTGCATAATTTAACATCCACTTTGTAATTTTAATTTTTAATTTTTGACTTCAAATTCTATTTTCAAATCTTTTTCTTTTTCTTTTCAAAAATCAAAGATTTCAAATCTAAAATACTTCCTTCTCCGTGGATTCGACCTGACTCACTGCTATCTACATATTTTTAATTATTTAAGAAGTCAGATTAAATAGATAAATATGGTGTCTTAATGACGACATCATGCTCCTATCAAATTTTTGACACCATTGCCAGAGATTATTTTTAATTTTTTATTTTAATTTTTTGATTTATTTTAAATAAATTAGAAATAATTTTGATAAATGCACCAAATTTTTGGCACCATTATTGGAAAAGACACGAATATTAAATTTTTGATTTCTTTGATTTTTCTATAAATAAATTATAAATAAAATTTTTATTTTCTTATAAATATTGCTTGCTAATTTTTTTTTAATTTTGCAGAAAAAGAGGTTAAAGAATAAAAAGAATCAGGGCAAAGAACAAATCATTCAATTTTGCTTGGTGAGATCAATCCTAAGCATAATCCTCTTTATTTTATTTTATTTTATTTATTTATTTACTTTATTTTTAAATTAATTTTTTACAAAATATCTATTTAAACCTAATTAAAAGCTCCATGATAAGATTAGAAATTCTAACTGTTTAGAGCATGCATCGTATTAGTTTTATTTTTTATTTTTTCTGATGATTGCTGGAGGTAAGGTAAGCCTTTCAGAATTCAATTAGTTGTATGCATCTAGTTTAAATTGCATAGAATCTCTTATCTGAATTTATTTATTTTTTTTTGTATATCATATTAAATCAAATTAAGGGCAACATCCAATTAAATAAGATAAGGTGGAGATTTGATCATCCTTTCTTGGCCAACAAACAACCAACCAGCATCCTACATTGACCTAAGCCTTTAATTTTAAAATCAATTAGACATCAGCCCTAGAAACTCGAGCTCATTAGGATAAGAAACCCTAAGAGTTGAACCAGGTTAAGGTTAGTCAATTTGACTGATGTCTAGAAAAGTGGTTTAGGAATGACTGGACCCGAAGGAAGGTGGTTACTTAATTGATTTCGTTAGCTTGCTTGGCCAAGCATAATTAATGTTTAAGGCAAGCAACGGAGGGACTCCCACCGACCTTAAACTTATCTGGCCAGTTGATTGGCTAATCCTGCACTTAAAGAGTTTGAATATGACCTTAGCAATTAGGAGTTGTCTAGATCTAGGATAACCATTAATCAGGATTAATTGACCAACTTGATTGCTAACCAACATCGAACCTAATTAAACCTAATTCTTTTCTCTCTTTTTAGTTCTAGGACTCCTTAGGACCTCTTCTTTAGAACTCTTCTTTTTTTCTTCTCCTTTCTCCTCTAAAAATTAAATTAAATTAAATTAAATTAAACTAACTAAAAAATATATTAAAAATAATAATTAAATTAAATTAAATTAAATTAAAAATAATAATTAAAATAATAAAAATAATTCAAAAAAATTAATTTTTTTATAAAAATAATAATATAATAAAATAATAAAAATATATATATAAAAAAATTCTTAAAAAGTCTAAAAATTTTTTGAACATTACATTAGGGTTGCACCAGGGCATGCACGGTAGGAAATCACTTGATCTAGTTGAACCCAACCATAAAATTGAAAGGCTGAACCATATTAAACCCAATAACCAAATGGCTGAAAATCTTAAAAAACCACCTAGGCAGATGAAGAAATATTTTATTCCTTCTACCTATAGCCCATCGACTTGTATCCAGTTACTTGATATTCGTGCTACCCACTATGAGATCAAGCTGACCATAATTCAGATGCTCCCATCTTTCTACGGGAATACCAATGAAGATCCTTATCAGCATCTAGATGAATTCTTAGAAATCTGCTCTATGGTAAAAATTCAAAATTTAACTAATGATGCCCTTAGAGTAATTTTATTTCTCTTATCATTAAAAGACAAATCTAAGTACTGGCTTGGCACAATAGGGAGACCAATTAAAACTTGGGCTGAATTGCAAAATAAATTTCTTAAAAAAATTTATCCCATAGGCCGAACTAACATTATGAGGCGAGCTATCACTAAATTTGCTCAGCTTCCAGGAAAATAGATTCACGAGTCATGGGAGAGACTTAAAAAACTTCTTCGAAAATGCCCACACCATGGTCTGTTTAAGTGGCAAATAGTTCAAGCTTTCTATGAGGGTTTAGGAGACCAATATAGACAGATGGTAGATGCATCCTAAGGAGATGCATTCATGAACAAGAGTAAGGACGAAGCCTATATCTTGTTTGAAATTCTGAGTGAAAACTCAATTAACCATGCTTTGTTATCTTTCTACCAAACCTAGGCAGGGATCCATGAATTTAAACATCTAGAATCTAGTCCTAAGGCTGATTCAAATTTGATAAATAAAGTGGACTTTCTTACCCAAAAATTAGATCAAATCCTAACCTTAGGTCAACAATCTCTTGCACAATTCACATCATCTTCTAATTATCAGAAGATTTATTCAATCTGTGCTAGTCTAACCCATCATGTGAGTGAATGTCCTATGGCTGCACAATTTTCACCTTTTATCCAAGAATAAGTCTAGGTTGCTAAAGGCTACTCAAAGTCGGTTAATGATCTATTTTCAAATTCATATAACTCTAGCTGGAGAAACCATCCTAATTTTTCTTGAAAACCATAATAGACTCAGGCTCAGACCCAAACTCCATCAATGCAAAATTATCAAAATAGATCTCAATACCAGAACTATGCTTATAGTAGAGGTCAGCCTAGTCAGCCTTTCTAGCCACCACATTATAATCAGCCCTTATACCCATCTCCTCAATAGACCAATCTAGCTGACGATAGATTTAACCAACTTCAATAATTGATTCTGACTCAACAGCAATCTATCGCCAGGCTAGAAGCTCAAATTAGACAACTAGGTGAATCTAACATGAGGAGAGAATTAGGTCAATTAACGAGCCTACCAAGTGCAAATCCTATAAACAACCCATCCATTATCCACCAACCATTTGGATTAAATTATTAATCTAATGTCCCACCTAAGAATCTCCAATTAGAGAATGTCAAAGTAATTTCTAAACTTAAAAGCTATAGGATTCTTATGGATCCATACCAAGATCAGGTGAAAGAGGCTAGTATTGATGGTAGCCAAGATGAAAATATTGAAGAATAGGTTAGTACTAAAGCTAACCACATAGAAGAACCTGAGTTCGAAACTAGTACTGATGTTGGTTCCAATTTAAATGAGATAAAAACAAGAAAGAAGAAAGCAGATGATTTACCAAAGTCTTATAAACCTAATACCCTAGAAGTCGGTTCTTCTTACAAAAATCAAGAGGCAGGTAATGAAATATCAATGAAGTTATTTAAACAAGATCATATTAATTTACCTCTAGAATTAAAACTACCTATAGTCACCCTTCCAATACCCAGTGCATTAAACTTAACTTCTAATTCAAAACTTAATTCATGAGCATTTTAGAAGAACAAATAGGAGAAATTCTTAATAAACATGGGTCTGAGAATGGGGTCACAAATTATGTTCCTAAAATTAACAATGATTATATCAATACAGGAATAAGAAATTATCTTCCTAAGATTGGCAATCCAAAATCATTGAAATTTGTCAATTCAGTATTTGACATAGGATAGTAAGCTGCATTATGTCTGGCTGAAGACGATAAACTTAGCGCTTGTTGAAAGGTAACTCAATATTTAATTTTTTTTTTAATTTATTTTTTTAGTTGATTTTCTTTTTAGGATAATTTGAATAAGTTTGAGGGAGAGCTTAAATTTTCAAAGGCATATGCTGTATCAAATACATTAAGTCATGTGTATTCTTTCATATTCTTTATTACATCCTTTATTTTTTTTCTCTATTGAGGATAATGTTGATTAAGTTTGGAGAAAGAAAAATAAAATTTTAAAATTTTAAGTCCTCAAAAAAATTAGTATTTAGTATTTAGACATCTGATTATACTTAAGAATTGAATTAAACTAAGCATTTTTAAAAAAAATTGATGCACAGATCAGAGAATTTGTGAGATATTGAGGGATCGAGTATTAAAGAAACCCAATAAAGAGTTATGTCTAGAATATAAAATTTTTTTTTTGAGCATTTCTAATTGTTTCTATCAACATCAAAGAAAAATCTACTTTTTATGTGCTTGTGTAGGATAACTATATGTTTCTTCATATAAAAAATTTTATTTTAATAAAATAGTTTTCAAGTACTTCTCACTGAGAAATGGGGCCTCTTTGCCTAAGTAAGCATTGAGTTTCGCATCAAAAGGTGGGAAGGGCAAAGAAGCTCGTTGTAAAGCTAGTCTTAACTCGTAGCCTGTTTGATTCGAGCTAGTAAGCCTGAGGGATATTCTATATCTAGTGTCCTAAAGCCAATTGGTTTGAGAGTCATTGGCTCAAGACTCGCTACATGAATCAAATAGAAAGCTTAAGGGATTATGACACAAAATAGCAGTACAACGTTAAAAAAGGAAAAAAAAGAAAAGGTTTTCCATCGAGTAATCGGATCTCGTTATCTAAGTAAGTAATGATATTTACATCAAAAGGTGAATAATGTGAATACAAAAAAAATTTAATAAATAAAGGATGGAAGTGACAATACTCTTGCCCATATGAAAGTTTAGACAAATCAAAGATAAAGATAGGATGATTTAGAAAAAATTCAAAAAAATTTAATGTTCTTTACTTAATTTTTATTAGTAAATATTAATATTCCAAAGATATACCTCACTTATACTCTACTAAATATCATTGGCTATTTTGAAAATTGCTTAGATAAAATTTGAAACTCAAAAGTTAAAAGGTATCTAAAACTAAATTCTTTCTTTACTTGAGGACGAGCAAAGCTTAAGTTGGGAGGTGTGATAAGTATCACAAATTCATCAATAAAAGTATTAATTTATCAATTAATTCATATTAATTTTTAAGAATTAATATCAATTTATATATTTTTAAGAAATTAATATTTTTATTAATTAAAAAATTAATTAAAAAATAATAAAAATAAAAAAATAAAATTTTATAATTAGTGGAAAGAGCTTATTTTTTTTATCATAACAAAAAATGTTTCAAGCAAAATAGTGCTAAAACGGAGAAGATACAAATTTTTTAAAAAATAAAATAAATAAAAATTAAATGAAAAGTAACATATGGCTCAACTGGCTCAAGCCACTGCATCATATCAGCCGGCGTGTTCAAATGCACCTACCCAGCTAGCCAAGCCTATGCATCGACCAAGTCAACTCAAGCCTAGCTAGCTAGCTAGCCAGTCCACGATCCAAGCATGGACCGTCAGCTCAACAAAATCTAGTAAATCAGGGAGCGACATGCGATGGACCTAGATCCTTAAAGGGTTAACAAAAATCTATCATGGCTCATAGGGCATTCTAGTTTTTTCACTCGATGACAGGAGGTGCTGATTCATTATGGTGTGTGGTGTAGTTGATCCATGCAGACTATGGGAACAGTAAAGGCGCGATCAGACGGATCCAATTGGTTGCGGTCAAGATCGAATGGTGGAGAAAATTTTCTACTTTGATTCAGCTTTAGACTTCACGTCGATTGCCATCAGATGGCAGCGCTCACATTTGACTCAGATCTAATAGTCCAGAATGCTCTCGATGGTGATCAAGACTCCCAACGTGCGATCAACGATTAGATTTTCTCCATCAATGCACGATCAACGGTCAGAATTTAATCCGATCTAATCTGGATCCATATACATTCGATTTTGATGATTTTTGATCCATTGGATTCTTATTGAATGGCTAGATTTCACCAGACTTCACCAGATTCATCTTAAAGCTATTCTAATTCGAATTTTACTTGGATTTCTTTCTATTTTGATGATTAAAAAGGCTTTTTGTCCCACATTGCCTAGAAGAAAATCCTCAACTCCTCCTAGCTATATAAATAAGACCCCAGGCTTCCAGAATTCATAATCTTTAGTCAAGGTGAAGCTTTGGTATAGGGTAGATCCAGGCTTTGGATTAGAGGCTGCTTCAAAGCAATGGATGTCGAGAAGAAGAGCTGGCTTCTACACCATCTTTCTGCCAACGTCGATCCAAGATCAGAGATTAGCCTATTTTAATTTTTTTTACTTTTTTTAAAATTTTATGCATTCAAATTATGAACCTTTTAATTAATGCAATATTTATTTTTATACTCTTTAATTTTATGCTTTTTATTTTTATTATAATTTAATTTCTATACTTTAATTATTGCTATTTATTTTACTGCAAGTAGATGCTAAGATCTAACTAGTAGATCTTAGTACCAAGTTTATTTCTGCATAATTTAGCTTCCACTTCATAATTTTAATTTTTAATTTCTGACTTCAAATTCTATTTTCAAATCCTTTTCCTTTTCTTTTCAAAAATTAAAGATTTTAAATCTAAAATACTACCTTCCCTATGGATTCAACCTGACTCACTGCTATCTATGTATTTTTAATTATTTTAAGAAGTCGGATTAAATTGATAAATATGGTGTCTTAATGATAACATCATACTCTTATCAGTAGACTTAAGACACATCTATCCTAAGAAAGCAATCATACATCAACCTTTCGGATCGATGACCATCCCTATGATGATCCTGTGGTTGGAAGTAATTTATGAGTTAATTATGAGAATTCATGTCTTAAATTTTCAACTCTTGAAATATGAACTATCATTATCATTAACCCAAAGGATGTATCACAGACACTTTAAATCACACTGTGATAGAATAATCTTTTTATTAATTTATAGTTAAAATTATAAAATTATTCTTAGAAGTGTATTACAAGTGTTTAGCCAATTTGGCTTCTAGGGCACACATCTAACAAACTCCCACTTAACCTAAATTCAATTTTCTATAAATCTAAGTCCCATCTTCTCAAGGTGGGCTTCGATCTTCTACTGGCTCAATGGCTTGTTAGCAGGTTAGCCGTATTATCTGCAGTATCGACTCTCTTGACCTCGATGTATCCCTTCTCAAGATAATCGCAGATAAGGTGGTATCGCCACTCGATATGCTTGGATTTTTAGTGAGACCTCGGCTCCTTGGCTAGGACTATGGTGCCATTATTATTGCAGTACAGAGGGATGGCATCTGATGGCATCACTCTGAGCTCTGCAGCAAAGTTCTTGTACTAGAATGCCTTCTTTGCAGCCTCCGATGTAGCGATGTACTCTATTTTCATGATGGAGTCTGCTATCACCGTCTGTTTGGAACTCTTCCAATTGACAGCTCTACCATTACAAATAAATAAACTTTCAGATGTCGACTTTTGATCATCTATGTTAGACATAAAATTCAAATCTGTGTACCCTTGGACCTGAAGTTCTCCATTATCAAAAATTAGAAACATATCCTTAGTCCTTCTCAAGTACTTAAGGATACATTTCACAGAAGTCTAATGCTTTTTGTCTGGATTCGATTGATACCTACTCGTGACACTCACACCATGGGCAATATCAGGTCATGTACATAGCATGGCATACATGAGACTCCCTATTGCTGAAGCATAAAGGATCTTGCTCATGCGTTCAATCTCCTTAGGTGTGCTAGGGCACATCTTCTTAGAGAGATGAATGCCATGTTTGAAGGGCATTAATTCCCTCTTGGAGTTTTTCATGCTAAACCTTTTAACACCTCCTCTATGTATATCTTCTATGAGAGACCTAGCATCCTATTCAGTCTATCCCTATAGATCTTAATTCTTAGAATAAAGGATGCCTTTCCTAGATCTTTCATAGAGAACTCCTTAGACAACCACATTTTGACTATAGTCAACATATGAATATCATTTCCAATTAGCAAGATGTCATCCACGTACAGTACGAGGACAACAACGCTCCCACTAATCCTTTTGAAAATAAAGGACTCCTCCTCATTCTTGATGAATCCAAATAATTTGCTTACATCATTGAAATGAGCATTCTAGCTCCGAGATGCTTGCTTAAGTCCATATATGGATCTTTACAGCTTGTATATCTTATGATCATTATCACTGGATGTGAAATCTAGCGGCTATTCCATATAGATATCTTCCTCAAGATATCGATTTAAGAATGTCATTTTTATGTCCATCCACCATATTTCGCAATCGAAATAGGCTGCAACAGCAAGCAATGTGCGAATGAATTTGAGCATGGCTACTGGCGAAAAAGTATTCTGATAGTCAATACCCTCGCATTGACTATATCCTTCTGCTACGAGCCTTGCTTTGAATGTCTCTATATTTCCATCAGTACCTATCTTTCTCTTGAAGATCCATTTACAACCAATAGGTGTTATAGCTTCAAGTAGATCTACCAAGGTCCAGACTTGGCTCGAATGCATTGAATCAATCTCTGACCTCATTGTCTCTAATCATTTCTCAAAGTCGATATCTGATATCACCTCGTCATAGGTTTTGGGATCACCATGACCCCTATTTCCTGTGAGGAACATTTTCTCTACGTCTTTTGATATAGTACCTAAGTACCTATCAGGAGGATGAAAAATTCTTCTTGATCTACGAGGTGGAGGAGGTTGTTAGATATATGTGCCCTAGAAGTCAAAATTGGCTGACACTTATAATACACTTCTAGGGGCAAAATTATAATTTTAACTATAATCAATAAAATAGATTATTTTCTATCACATATGTGTATTTAGTGTCTGTGATACATCCTTTGAGTTAATGGTAATGATAATTCATATTTTCAAGAGTTGAAAATTTAAGACATGAATAATCATTATTAACTCATAAATAGCTCCCGACCATAGGATCATCACGAGGATGATGATTGATCCGGAAGGTTGGTGTACAATCGCTTCTCTTTAGTAGATGAGTCTTGAGTCTACGGTGTGGAGACACCGGAGCGAGAGTACAGGTACTCGTTAGAGAACGAGGGCACTGAGCGTGACCACCTCGAGTAGTCATTAGGAAGTCTACCTTCTCGTCAATGACTGACTCGATGCTGCAGTAGTGTGTCTGGTTCTTTGACCTGAGATGCATCGGCAGTTCACCTTGAGGGTGTTATAGTTTGACTACACCATTACTCGGATCTCCTAGCCATATGGAACCCTGAGGTGTATGTTGGCTATAGCATGTTCATTGTAGGAACTGGATTGCATCAAGATGGAATCTATCTACCTCGGTGGTAGAGGAGCAGCCCTATGATGATCATGAGAATCAAGTCCTAGAAGCCCATGGCCATGGCAGAGTGAAATAATAGAAAGAGTTTCTATTTAGATTTTCACATTCGGACTTGAATCGAATGATTACATCATATGACAGAGACTAGGGTTTGACGAGTTCACCTTAACCCTAATCTGATCGGGGCTCAAGATAGAAGAACTTAATCACACAGGTAGCTGCACCAAGAGGTTCGCATTCAGCTCTGATGGGTTGCCACCATATACTGCTAGGTGTCACTGGTGGATTTTGGGAGCAATTAGAATGATTTAGATGATCGATCATTCTAGCTGTTCGAATCAGAAGAGTTCTGATCCATCGAAAGGAGTTTCGATGATGTCGATGATAGAGATCATGACATATCCCATTACCATACAGAACTGAACCTAACTGGGTCACACAAACAAGGGTTTGAATCTGGTGATCATCAATTGAACTGATCTAGTTCAATTGATCTGAATGAGATTCAATTAGGTTCAAGGAAAATCGTGCTAGCACTCGATTGAACCTAACGTTCTTCTTTTACTATCATAAATAAGTTGTCCTGACTGAGCCAAAGGAGTTTGTGCTCAATCAGAGGCCTTCATATGGTCTGACTGGAGGTTGTCCAAGTCAGAAAAGGTTGTCTTATTTTGTAAGACATTACCTGCCATTTTTGGTCACCTGCCATTTCTTGTTCTTTGACTTTGGTCAAAAGTCTACCTTTGACTGGTCAAATGTTGACCATTGATACTTTGACTTTTGACCACATGTCATGCACCTATTGGAGAGCTGGTGGGGGCCTTGTCCCCCTGCCAGAACCTGGCAAGGAGGAGGGCGCACGCCAAGGGTGGCGTGAGCCCAAGTAGGAGGCGCCTAGGAGTCCTTGTTGGACAAGGGACTCCATCTCCCTTTTTGGATTCCAATTAGAGTTCTCCTAAGAATCCAAGTTTGACTGGTCTTAGGCACCTCTAAGGAGGAATCCAGGGGACTCTATTTCCACCAATCAGATTTAGATCTGATTTCACAAAGGGTTGTGATTGGTTGGGAAGAAGAGGAGTTGGATCATATATAGTCTATAAATAAGACCCTACGCCCAACTCAAAATAATGTAACAATTCCCATGCCCCAAGGCTGCTTCTCTCTTCCTCCTCCATGCCATAGTTCATCTTCTCCCTCTTGCTCTCCACACGTCCAAAGAAGTTTTGGGATCTTAGTTGGTGCAATCTAGATGAGAGAAAGGCGATCAGAAAGCTAGAAGGCTGCGCTGCTGCAAAAGGACGACTGCTGATCTTCAAAAGAGTTTTGAAGATCCTCCAGATCAGATCCAGATCTAATTTTTGGAGACATGATAGAGAAGAAGAGGATCTTTCCAGATCCAGCCTTGAGTGGAATACCGGTAGAGGCCAGGCGCTTGCGTGGCTAGATCCAGAACCTTCCGCTGCTTATCAGGATCATCAACAGGGTAATAGGATTACCCTACATTAAGGTAAATTAAATTGATTTAATTTATTTATATTTTATTTTAATTATTAAAATAATAAAAATTAGATCTAAAATATTTCTTTCTGGAGGTATGCTGCATTATTGAGTCTAACCTTAGATTTCTTCTGCATCCAGTTGGGTGCTTGACTCTGGTCTAGTGCTCATCTATGCACTTCCATGTAGGGTCTTGAGGATAGCAGGAGGTTGAGGGATGGAGACATGATCGTACGCGTCGGTAATGGAGCAAGAGTTGCTGCAATAGCCGTGGGAACATACCCTCTTCGATTACCATCTGGTTTAGACTTAGTTTTAAAAGACTGTTATTATGTGCCTGCAGCTAGTAGGAATTTGATTTCTATTTCATGCTTAGCACAAGAAGGCTATGTGATTACCTTCTTTAAGGACCATTGTAACATTCTTTATGAAAGAAATAAAATTGCAAATAGTTTCCTTATTAACGGTCTTTATTAGCTACATATTAATGTACCTGTTCTAACGATCGAGCAAAATGTGAATGCCAAATGACCTAGGGATAGTCCAAACGATAGGTATCTATAGCACCTAAGATTAGGTCATATAGCAGAAGATAGGATCAACAAATTGGAGAAAAATGGGCTATTGAGTCCATTGACTTCCGAGTCATATCCAACTTGTGAATCTTGTCTTCAAGGCAAAATGACCAAACTCTCTTTTGTTGGACATGGGGAGAGGGCCACAGATCTCCTTGCCCTAGTACATACAGATGTATGCGGCCCATTTAATGTGCCAGCTAGAGGTAATTTTGTCTACTTCATTACCTTTACCGATGATCTATCTAGGTATGGATATGTGTATCTTATGAGACACAAGTCTGAAGCTTTTGAAAAGTTCAAAGAATTCAACATGAAGTAGAAAAACAAATTGAAAAACCCATTAAGGTTCTTCGATCAGATCGAGGAGGTGAATACCTTAGCCAGAAATTCCTAGACTATTTAAAGAAAAATGGCATAGTCTCTCAATGGACTCCACTAGGAACACCTCAACTCAACGGGATTTCAAAATGGAGAAATCGGACCCTATTAGATATGGTTCGATCTATGATGAGCTTCACAGACCTTCCTGATTTCCTTTGGGGACACTCATTATTAACATCAATTTATCTACTGAATAGGGGTCCCTCTAAAACCATTCCTACCACACCGTATGAGATATGGCACGGTAAGAAACTAAGTCTGAGTCATCTCAGAATTTGGGGTTGTCTGGCTCATGTCAAAAGACAACAAGCGCACAAGTTAGAGTTTAGGTCCTTTAGAGCTCGATTCATAGGATATCCTAAAGAGTCATTAGGATACTATTTCTACATTTCAGAAGATCATAATGTGATTGTGAGTCGACATGCCATCTTTCTTGAAAAATAGTTTATTCAAGATAGCGCATTGGAAGGCAGATCAAGCTTGATGAGAAAGTCTCACAAGTACGACAAGCTAAGGACCAATTGGAACCAAATCAGGTTGAGCCAATAAGAACACTACCTCCTCCACCTCATAGATCGGAAAGAGTTTTCCATCCCCTAGAGATACTTAGGTATTATTTTAGAGGATGTAGAGGAAATGTTCCTCTAGGAATGGTGCACATGTGATGATCCCAAAACCTAACCGAGGGATATCAGATATCGACTGAGAAATGGCTAGAGGCAATGCAGTAGAAATTGACTCGATGCACTCAACCAAGTCTGGACCTTGGTAGATCACGAAGTATAAACCTATTGGTGTAAATGGATTTTCAAGAGAAAGATGGTGTACTGATGGAAATTGAGACATTCAAAGGCTAGCTAGGGCAAAGGATATAGTCAATGCGAGGTATTGACTATCAGATACTTTTCGCCAGTAGCGCTATGCTAAAATTCTTCGCACATTGCTTGCGTTGCAGCCTATTTCGATTCGAAATATGTAATGGACAATAAAAATCTTTCTTAATGGATATCTTGAGGAAGATATCTATATGGAAAGCCGCTAGATTTTACATCCAGTGATATGATCATAAGATTACAAGCTGTAAAGTCCATATATGGACTTAAGCAAGCATCTCGGAGCTGGAACTTGTTTCAATGATGTAGACAAAATTTGGTTCATCAGAAAATGAGAGAGATTTTTTTTCAAAAGGATTCAGTGGGAGCGTTGTTTCCTCGTATTGTACGTGGATGACATCTCTATTGGAAATGATATTCATGATGACATAGTCAAATTATGGTTGTTCAAGGATTCTCTATGAAAGACTAGGAAAGCATCCTTTATTCTAGAATTAAGTCTATAGGGATAGACTGAATAGGATGCTAGGTCTCTCAAGAAGATTACATAGAAGGAGTATAAAAGGTTTAGCATGAAAACTCAAAGGAATTAATCCCTTCAACATGGATTCATCTTTCAGAAGATGTGCCCTAAGCAACATAGAATGCGATGAGCAAGATCCTTTATGCTTCTGCAATAGGGAGTCCTATGTATGCCATGCTATGTACAGACTTGATATGCCCATGTGTGAGTTCACGAGTAGCAATATCATCAAATCCAGAAAAGCATGGACTTCTGTGAAATGTATCCTTAAGTACTTGAGAAGACTAAGGATATGATGTTTTTTTTGAATCGGAGAACTTCAGGTCCAAGGATACATAGACTCAGATTTATGTCCGATTAGATGATCGAAAGTCGACATCTGGGAGTCTGTTTGTGCGCAATGGTTGGTACTGTCAGCTGAAGAGTTCCAAGCAAATGATGATACCATCTCATCCACGATTACTTCGAAAAGGGTTACCGTCGAGGTCAAGAGAGTCAACTCCATAGATAATGTGGCAGACCCACTTACAAAGCCGTTGAGCCAAAAGAGGATCGAAGCCCATCTTGAGAAGATGGGACTTAGACTTGTACCCCCC
>QRFJ01003161.1:32258-92467 GCA_006176705.1 Cocos nucifera | reverse complement strand
AATTCAATTTCAATATCAAAACAGCTAGTTTTCTATGCTTTTTTATTTTATTTGCTGTTTTTGAATTTGTTATCATGAACTAAATTTTATTTTACTAAGGCTAAAGGTGTAGCCACTCTTTTGATGCAATATTCAGTGTGATTTATTTTTTAAATTTTATTCATCTGGAGTATATAAATAATGATCTTAATGCCTTTAGAATTACTGGCCATCTTCTAATTAATCTAATGAACATAGATGGTTACGGACCAAGTAACATCTATGTTAATGCTTTCTTGATTATATACCTTGTATTATGAACAAAATTAGAATTCATATGCATGTAGGAATTTTTAGTGCGCTTTGGACGTAGCGTATTTTAATTAGAGGTTTCACAAACCTAATGCATTAATATTATATTTAAATTACACCTAGACCAAAGGGTAATTAATAAATATTAATAGTTTTGCTATGCCTGGACCAAAGGGTAGTGAATAAATTAGAAGACTCCACCATCACATGAAATAAAATTAATCTAAAAAAACTAAATATTGTATTGACTGAGTTGGTGAACCGATTGCCTTAGTAATCCATTGCTCTTGAATTTAAAATCCTAATAATTTACACTCTCTTTATTTAATTAAAAACTTTTAATTATTTTTTTTATTTTCTTTAATTTTTTATTCTCATAAATTGATCTTTTAAATAAAGCATAGGAAAGAGCTTTTCAGTACTTAATTTTCAATCCTCTAGGGATGATACTCTACTCATTCACTTTATTACTTGATCGACTGGTGCACTGCCATAGCTATAAATCAGCATGCATCAAGTTTTTGGCGTCGTTACCGGGGATTGTGTCTAAAATAATATTGAAATTTTGATCCTTGCTTTACTTTAGAAATTTATTTTTAATTTTTATTATTAAAAAAAAAATTTGTGCATGATACATACTGGACATAGTAACTTACTATCTTTAGATCCAGAAACTGAAAGAACCATTAGAAGACTACAACAAGAGAGAAACATGGTAACTGAAGATCCTAACAACATCAATCTAGGAGTGGATATGGCGACTGAAGGACAGCATGAAGCTATTCGACCAGTACATCATCCATTAAATGATTACATCACACCATCTGTAGCTGATGCAGCTTCGAGCATCAGGAGACCATCTGTATGAGCAAACAACTTCGAAATAAAGCCGACGATGATCCAGATGATTCAATCAACTGTCCAATTCAGTGGACACGTGCATGATGATCCGAATGCCCATATTTCTAATTTTCTTGAACTTTGTGATACTTTTAAAATTAATGGAGTGTCGGATGATGCTATTAGATTAAGGTTATTTCCTTTCTCTTTATGGGATAAAGCTAAAAATTGGCTTCATTCTCTTCCTACAGGTTCTATCACAACTTTGGATGTTCTAGCCCAAAAATTCTTAGCCAAGTACTTTCCACCTTCTAAGACTGCTAAGATGCGCAACGATATCACTTCTTTTATGCAGATGGATATGGAGACACTATATGAGGCTTGGGAGCATTTCAAGGAACTACTGAGGAGATGTCCACATCATCAACTATCCGTATGGCTTCAGGTATAAACTTTCTATAATGGTTTATCTCCTACTAATCGTTCTATGATTGATGCAGCAGCAGGAGGAACCATTATCAAAAAATGAAGGAAGAAGCCTTCGATCTGATCGATGAGATGGCATCAAATAGCTATCAATGGTAGATAGAGCGTATGATGCCAAAAAGACTAGCAGCTGTGCGGGGAGTAGATTGCGTGCCAACTTTACTAGCTGAAATTGCAGCCCTTAGAGCCGAAGTCAATAACTTAAAGGGAACAGCTATGCATGTTCAGAGCATGACTTATGACCTGTGTGGAGGAGGACACGAAACGAGCAATTGCCAGACAGATAATCTTTTTGCTAAAATAACTGATACAGCTAATTATATTGGTAATTTTTTTAGGCCGCAACAAAACAATCCCTACTCCAATACATACAATCAAGGGTGGAGGCAGCACCAAATTTCTCATGGAGCAATCAAAATGCAGCACAACAGCCACCCCCGAGATTCCAAGTACCTAAAAAAAAGTCCAACATGGAAGAGTTGATGGTCAAATTTATGCAAAACCAAGAAGCAACTATAAAAAATTTGGAAGCCAAACTTAGGCAAGACCAAACAACAGCAATTCGAAACTTGAGATGCAAATAGGTCAAATGCTAAGATAATCTCCGGAGAGACCTCAAAAGATCCTTGCCAAGCATAACGGAGACAAATCCAAGGAAGCAAGTCAATGCTATCATCTTAAGAAGTGGTACAAAGCTGGAGGAGCCACATCAGAAGAATGAGACTGAAGAGCCAACTACAAATAAGGAACCATTAACTCAAATTTATCAGTCACCAAAACAACCAGCAGATGGATGGTCTCCAGGTATACGATTTGTTGATCCAAATATGAAGCCCTACGTGCCACCACTACCATTCCCAGAGAGACAAATACAGCATCCAGATAAGGAATTTTCTAACTTTTTCAAAATTTTAAAGAATTTACATATTAATATTCCTTTTGTAGATGCTATTACTCAAATGCCCAGGTATGCCAAGTTTCTCAAAGAAATCCTAACAAATAAGAAAAAGCTGAAGGAGCATGAGAGAATAAATTTGAATGAAGAATGCTCAGCAATACTTCAAAATAAATTACCACAGAAGTTAAAAGACCCAGGGAATTTTACTATCCCCTGCATTATTGGTGATTGTAGTTTTGATAAAGTTTTATGTGATTTAGGAGCAAGCATAAATCTCATGCCTTTTTCTATTTTCAGGAAGCTGGGTCTAGGAGAACTAAAGCCTACCACTATTACTCTTCAATTAGCCGATAGATCCATTAAATATCTAAGAGGTATAGTGGAGGATGTCTTGGTAAAGGTAAATAAGTTTATTTTCCCTATTGATTTTATTGTTCTTGATATGGAAGAAGATTATGATGTACCCCTTATTTTAGGGAGACCCTTTTTAGCTACTGGAGGAGCTTTAATAGATGTTCAACAAGGAAAATTAATTCTTAGAGTCCAAGTCGAACAAGTTACTTTTAATGTTTTCAAAGATACTAAACATCCTGATGACAATCAAACTTGTTTTCTAATTGATATTATTGACAATTCAGTATATGAGAATTCTATAGAAAATAGGTTTGAGACTATAAAAGCAAGCAATGTCAAATTGAAAGAAGACTCGATTAAACATGAAAGTATTCCAATTGAAGTGACACCGGATTGATCCACTTTAGAACTCAAAGAAAGTCAAGCTGAAGACTATAAATCAGGACTACTAGATAGGTTATTTCTTTTCTTTTTAGTTTTGATCATTTTTCTTTTATTTTTTTGTAATTTATGGTTGCTCTTTTACTGCACTAGTGGATATTTTTAATTTTGTAGAAAAATCAATGAGAACTCAAGCAAAATTTCAAAGATCCAAAGAACCAGACTGAACAAAATCAGGTGTATTCCTTCCTGTCCTTTATTACATCCTTTATTTTTTTTTCTCTTCTCTTTCAAGACAATGTAGAATAATTATATATAAAAAAAAAAATCCATGTGTCAAGAAGAAAATCTTGAGCAAGATAAATTGGATAAGTGATAAAAGATAGAGTTATTTACTAATGAATATAAAGAGTTAAAGAAGTAGATTAGTTGGTCAACTTTTAGCAGCCTACTTAGGTCATTAAAAGATTATTAGCACTTTTTATTGCACATGCACACTAATAAGGCAAAGTAGGTATTGATTATAAGATCAACTGAGGATTCAATTATCATTAAAAATTGATAATTAATATACATTCTAATCAAAGAAACTTGAATTTAAGGAAAGAGCTACCTACCTATAAATAAAGTGCAAAAGACAGAGTATATGTGGATTACCCAAAGCCTAATAACTGGGTCTCTGCACCTAGGTCAAGTATGAAAATTCACGTAAAATGGTGAAGGGAAGGCCAGGATGCTTAGCATAGTAAAAAAAATAAAAAAAAGAAAAAAAAAAGAAAAAAAAAGAAAAGAAAAGGCAGTGTGAAAGCTACCTTAATTCATGAGTATAAAATTGAGAATGTATAGAAAATTGACCAAAATAGGTGATAAGAGATAATACTTTTGTTCTTTTAATTTCATACTAAAATGCTAAAGTTAGTCATCACGAACACAAGTGCTATAGATCTTTGATGTACTCTAAGAAAGTTTTTAATTGTATTAACTGAAAAATTTGCTTCTAAAGCTCAATGCTTAGTTAGCAGTATTTTTCTAAATTTTTGACCTTTAATCCTAGATTTTATCTTTATGATGGATAATCTTATTGAAATATGGTATTAAATAAAATATTGCTAAGGGACTAGCAATGACTAAGTTGGGGGGTGTGATAAGTGGTAAAAATATACTAATAAAAGTATTAAATTATAAAATAAATTAATCTATTTTATTAAAAATTGATACTTTTATTAATCTTATGTAGGAAAAAAAGGCCACCAATGTGAAGATCTTATTTTTCTAGTTCTGATGAAAAAAATTTCAGGCAAAACGGACTTCAAACGAGCCTAGAATCGAATTTCAAAAAAAAAAAAAAAACCGCAGATGCAATGCTGACGTCAGGATGACGTCAGCATTTTTCGCGACACACGGTGGACCATCTGAAGGGTAATTCAGGAATTTCACAGCATAAAGAGCGCGCTAATTGGTTAAAGAATGCGGCGGTCCACGTAACACCGGACTCACGCACGGTCCATGGAGGGCAATTTGGGAATTCTGGTTGATCTAACGGGCGGTTTTCACAGAAGCTTGATCGGACGGACGAGAAGAAGGCGTTGATGGACGGCATCCGTAGCTCCCGATTGAGATCCAACGGCTGAGATTCATCCCGACGTTAAACTATAGATCTGAAGCCTTCTTTCAATGCGATCGGATGGCCCAGATTCGATCCAATGGATGATCCAATGGCTGATATTAAATCCGACTTGATTTGGGTTATTTTAAGGATTTTTTGAGTGGATTTTGGATCGTTTGATCAACATCTGACGGCCAGATCCTAATTTGAGTTATTTTGGGAGTCTAAAACCTAATTTTTGATGGATTTTAGGGGAAATAAAACTCTTCATCTATAAAAAAACCAGGGTTGCCGTGAGAAAAAAAGAATTAGAGAGAGACAAAGAGAGAGACGAGGAGAAAGAGAGAGAGGGAGAAAGAGAGAGAGAAAGAGAGAGGAGAGAGATAAAAAAAAAAAGTGATTTATGAGAAAATCAAAAAGGGTTTTTGATTTTTCTTCAACGATCAAGATATCGATCAAGGAGCCTCTTCTTCTTCGCCAAATTCTCCACATCAAGAGCAGCAGACAATCAATTTCAACAATCAAACAGTCTAATTTCTCTATGCTTTTTATTTTATTTGCTATTTTTGAATTTGTTATCATGAACTAAATTTTATTTTACTAAGGCTAAGCTGTAGCCACTCTTTTGATGCAATATTCAGTATGATTTATTTTTTAAATTTTATTCATGAGGAGTATATAAATCTGATCTTAATGCCTTTAGATTATTGGCCATCTTCTAATTGATCTGATGAACATAGATGTTACGGACCAAGTACATCTATGTTAATGCTTCTTGATTATATACCTTGTATTATGAATCAAATTAGAATTCATATGCATGCAGGAATTTTAGTGCGCTTTGGACGCAGCGTATTTTAATTAGAGGGGTTTCACAAAACCTAATGCATTAATATTTTTTTAAATTACACCTGGACGAAAAGGTAATTAATAAATATTAATAGTTTTGCTATGTCTGGACCAAAGGGTAGTGAATAAATTAGGAGACTCCACCATCACATGAAATAAAATTAATCTAAAAAAACTAAATATTGTATTAACTGAGTTGGTGAACCGATTGCCTTAGTAATCCATTGCTCTTGAATTTAAAACCCTAATAATTTACACTCTCTCTATTTAATTAAAAACTTTTAATTATTTTTTTTTATTTTCTTTAATTTCTTTATTCTCATAAATCAATCTTCTAAATAAAGCATAGGAAAGAGCTTTTCAGTACTTATTTTCCAATCCTCTAAGGACGATACTCTACTCATTCACTTTATTACTTGATCGACTGGTGCACTTACCATAGCTATAAATCAGCATGCATCATGCAGCACCCCTATACATCATAAGAACACCCCATCGGATGGGAGGAGAGGGTCTTTAAATTCTTCTTCGTTCTTATGATCGAACGGCTAAGAGAAATGCCTTAAACAGAAACATGTAATTCTACAAAATAGTTTTAGATCTATATCATATATCTCATATACAAATTAGATCTAATCATGGCATATTTTGTATACATCTCATGTATTGAATCATGCATGTTTTCTGATCTAAATTATTTCATAATAATCTAAAAAATTAGATTTAAATTGATCTTATCAAAATAAACTCTAATCTAGACAACTATGTAGAACTATTCTACAACTAGTCTAGACATGCATCAATCATATCTCATATAATGTTAAAATTAAATAATTTTTATTTGCTATTTTTTAGATGTTATTATAATAATTATAATATCAAAAAATAGTAAATAAATAGATCTAAAATATAATTTAATCAAATTAAATTATAAACATGCAAGACTATTCTATAGAACTATTCTATTTTAGAACTAGTCATCCATATTTTCTAATCTTAGATTTAAATCATTTAATTTTAATTTTTCTAATTTTAGATCTAATCACATCTCATATGATATCTAAAATCACTTATTTTTTAATTAAAATAAATTTAAAATTAGATCTAAATACTTTAGAATCTTGGCACTGATACCAGTTGAAGGGAAATCCTGATTTTTTAGACCAGGTTCGTTCAGATCTGATCGAATCAAGAGATATATTAAAATTTTTTCACCAAAAAAATATCAGAAGGACCTTCCTTCTTGTTCTTCAGGGTGGCCAGGTAAGTAGGGCAGTTCCGCTTTCCAATGGCCGTCGCTGTTGCAATGGAAACACTTTCCTTTGACATCGGCCTTTTCTTCGGTTCTGCCTTCTTCTTCTTTGATCCTTCCACCTTTTGCTTTTTCACAGACTTCTTTTTCTTTCCATAAGACTTTCTTTTGGAAGAAGTCCATTCCATAGCAAGAACTGAGCCTTTAGAACCTTTCATAGAAAGCTCAGCGGTAACCAGCATATTCATTAACTTCGGCCAAGGAATTTTGAAGTTTATGCATGTGGTAATTCATGATGAATTGCCCATATGCATCAGTCAAGGATTGCAGAATAATATCGTTCTGCAGGTCCAAGTCCAACTTCACACCGAGCTTCTCAAGCTCTTCCATGTCCTTGATCATTGTCAGACAGTGATCTTGGACTGACTGCCCATCACGCATCTTAGCCTTAAAAAGTCATTTCGTGACTTGATATTTGGCTGCGCGACTCTGTTCACCAAACATCTCCTGTAGGTGAGCCAACATTTGGCGAGCAGTCCCGATATCTTCATGTTGGCGCTGGAGCTCATCAGACATCGAGCCCAACATGTAATATCTGGCCTTATTATCTTCGTCTAATCCATTTTTCCAGAGACGCTCTCTGTTCAACAGATGGACGGGCTGGTAAGGTGGGAGGGTCCTGGTCCAAAACATGGGTTAACTTCTCGAAACCCAAAACTAATTTTGTAGTTCCTGAGCCAATCTTTATAATTGGGTCCAGTCAGTCTATGTGTGTCCAGGATACGTGCCAATGGGTTGGACGCAGACATTTTCCTGTAGAGAGTCAAAGATTCTAGTTAGATACTGTAATTTTGACTTGACCAATTTGTTTAGGGATTTTATTTTTAAACAAATTAGCTCCCACTATTTTCTCGGATCCCTACACTCCCTCTGTAGAGATGCGAAAAATCTCCACGATTAATGATTTCTAGTGGGTGGTGCGGTCTCACCAACTGACTCATCACCTCACCTAACAGTTATTGGTGATGGGTTAGCCAATGAGTGAACAACTCTTGTTCAATGATTCTCTAATCATGGTGCACCCAAACTTGGTCTCTAATTCATGAATCTCACCGTATCCGGAATATTGATCCACTCCTTAGTTAAGTCAGACCCACCATTTGCATAGACTGGGTTCCTAATTGAGTCTCTCACCGTATCCGAAATATTGAGCCCAACTCATCCTCCAGCCCATAGCATCCAATGCCTAATAGACATGGTTGCGTCTTCCCGGTGCAACTGAGCCACTGTATCCAGCCGAGAACAATCAACCCCGGGAAGGGCCCGCACATCTACAATGGTGGAAGACCTCAGACTTAATCTTTTCTTAGGGAGAATTGATTCAGGTCTCATTAAACTAGACTTGGCTTAGTCATAACAATTATGACTAACCTAGTGGCATGGGTTAGCTCGGATTATTGACCACCTCAGATCAGAACTGTGTCAACAGATATGGCCAGGTAAGTGAGACCGGTGGAAGGAATATGCCATTAACTCGTACAAGAACGCATTCAGGTCGAGTAGCTTCCAATTAAAAACCAGTCGGTCGTCTGTGCCAAACTTACCTTAGACACCAAATTGTTGAGTCAGAACCAATTGGGTTAGCCTACAATCCAGACTCTAACCTCTGAGCCTAATTAGGTCTTGCTTGATCGTGACTCGATCTTGACCCAGACTTAATCCTATTAGGCTGGTCAATTTAAGCATTGTTGATCCCATCTAACCAACTCTTGATTCGGTTTGATCAACCGCTTAGACCTAATTGAGCTACCCAAGCCCGAACCCAGTATTATGAATATGTCTTAGATCTGAAATTCTCAATTTTAGACCTAATTAATATTCCATAAACTTAATTCTTAATTAAGTAGGGTTCATAAACAAAAATATGCACAATAAATCCTAGGGTTTCAGGATCTAGGGTTTTGCAGAAAGTAAGTTTTGGGTTTCTGATTAAGGACGAACACGCAGCACCCCTACACATCATAAGAACACCCCATCGAATGGGAAGAGAGGGCCTTTAAACCCTTCTTCGTTCTTATGACCGGACGGCCAAGAGGAACGCCTTAATCAGGAACATGTCAATACTACAAAACAGTTATAGATCTATATCATATATCTCATATACAAATTTAGATCTAATCATGGCATATTTTGCATACATCTCATGTATCAAATCATGCATGTTTTCAGATCTAAATTATCTCATAATAATCTAAAAAATTAGATTTAAATTGATCTAATCAAAATAAATTCTAATCTAGACAATTATGTAGAACTATTCTACAACTAGTCTAGACATGCATCAATCATATCTCATATGATATTTAAAATTAAATAATTTTTATTTGCTATTTTTTCAGATGTTATTATAACACTTATAATATCAAAAAATAGTAAATAAGAAGATCTAAAATATGATTTAATCAGATTAAATCAAAAACATGCAAGAACTATTCTATAGAACTATTCTATTCTAGAACTAGTCATGCATATCTTCATAATCTTAGATCCAAATCATTTAATTTTAATTTTTTCTGATTTCAGATCTGATCACATCTCATGTGACATCTAAAATCACTTTATTTTCTAATTAAAATAAAATTTAAAATCAGATCTAAATAATTTTAGAACCATGGCTCTGATACCAGTTGAAGGAAAAATCCTGATTTCCCGGTCCAGGTTCGTTCAGATCTGATCAGATCAAGAGATATATTTCAAAAATTTTCTCTTTGATCTAATCAGATCTTGATATATTTTCAGATCTGATTCTTATTATTTTAATAAATAAAATAAAATAAGATAAATTAAATCAAATTTAATTTACCTGATTTGGGTAATCCTATTACCCTGTTGATGATCCTGATTGCAGCGGAAGGTTCTGGATCTTAGCCACGCAAGCGCCTGGCCTCTACCGGTATCCACTCGGGTTGGATCTGGAGATCCTCTTCTTCTCTATCACACCTCCAAAAATCAGATCTGGATCTGATCTGGAGGATCTTCAAAACTCTTTTGAAGATCTGCAGTCGTCCTTTTGCAGCAGCGCAGCCTTCTTGCTTTTGATCGCCTTTCTTTTGATCTGAATCGCACCAACCAAAGTCCAAAACTCCTTTTGGACGTGGAGAGCAAGGGGAGAAGAGAGGTATGGCATGGAGAAGGAGGGGAGAGGCAGCCTTGGGGCATGGGGTTTTGAATTTCTCAATCTTAATTTGAGTTGGGCGCAGGGTCTTATTTATAGACTAAGCTTGTGATCCAACTCCTCTTCCTCCCAACCAATCACAAACCCTTTGTGAAATCAGATCTAAATCTGATTGGTTGGAATAGAGACCCCTGGATTCCTCCTTAGAGGGTGCCTAAGACCAGTCAAACTTGGATTCTTAGTAGAACTCTAATTGGAATCCAAAAAGGGAGATGGAGTCCTTGTCCAACAAGGACTCCTAGGCGCCTCCAACTTGGGCTCACGCCACCCAGGGTTGGCGTGCGCCCTTCTCCTTGCCAGGTTCTGGCAGGGGGACAGGCCCCCACCAGCTCTCCAATAGGTGCATGACATGTGGTCAAAAGTCAAAGTGGTCAATGGTCAACGTTTGACCAGTCAAAGGTAGACTTTTGACCAAAGTCAAAGAACAAGAAATGGCAGGTGACCAAAAATGGCAGGTAATGTCTTACAAAATAAGACAACCTTTTTCTGACTTGGACAACCTCCAGTCAGACCATATGAAGGCCTCTGATTGAGCACAAACTCCTTTGGCTCAGTCAGGACAACTTATTTATGATAGTAAAAGAAGAACGTTAGGTTCAATCGAGTGCTAGCACGATTTCCTTGAACCTAATTGAATCTCATTCAGATCAATTGAACTAGATCAGTTCAATTGATGATCACCAGATTCAAACCCTTGTTTGTGTGACCCAGTTAGGTTCAGTTCTGTATGGTAATGGGATATGTCATGATCTCTATCATCGACATCATCGAAACTCCTTTCGATGGATCAGAACTCTTCTGATTCGAACAGCTAGAATGATCGATCATCTAAATCATTCTAATTGCTCCCAAAATCCACCAGTGACACCTAGCAGTATATGGTGGCAACCCATCAGAGCTGAATGCGAACCTCTTGGTGCAGCTACCTGTGTGATTAAGTTCTTCTATCTTGAGCCCCGATCAGATTAGGGTTAAGGTGAACTCGTCAAACCCTAGTCTCTGTCATATGATGTAATCATTCGATTCGAGTCCAATGTGAAAATCTAAATAGAAACTCTTTCTATTATTTCACTCTGCCATGGCCATGGGCTTCTGGACTTGATTCTCATGATCATCATAGGGCTGCTCCTCTACCACCGAGGTAGATAGATTCCATCTTGATGCAATCCAGTTCCTACAATGAACATGCTATAGCCAACATACACCTCAGGGTTCCATATGGCTAGGAGACCGAGTAATGGTGTAGTCAAACTATAACACCCTCAAGGTGAACTGCCGATGCATCTCAGGTCAAAGAACCAGACACACTACTGCAGCATCGAGTCAGTCATTGACGAGAAGGTAGACTCCCTAATGACTACTCGAGGTGGTCACGCTCAGTGCCCTCGTTCTCTAACGAGTACCTGTACTCTCGCTCCGGTGTCTCCACACCGTAGACTCAAGACTCATCTACTAAAGAGAAGCGATCGTACACCAACCTTCCGGATCAATCACCATCCTCGTGATGATCCTATGGTCGGGAGCTGTTTATGAGTTAATAATGATTATTCATGTCTTAAATTTTCAACTCTTGAAAATATGAATTATCATTACCATTAACTCAAAGGATGTATCACAGACACTAAATACACATATGTGATAGAAAATAACCCATTTTATTAATTATAGTCAAAATTATAATTTTGCCCCTAGAAGTGTATTACAAGTGTCAGCCAATTCTGGCTTCTAGGGCACCTTTTCTCATATCCCTAGAAGCCAGAATTGGCTGACACTTGTAATACACTTCTAGGGGCAAAATTATAATTTTGACTATAATCAATAAAATGGGTTATTTTCTATCACATATGTGTATTTAGTGTCTGTGATACATCCTTTGAGTTAATGGTAATGATAATTCATATTTTCAAGAGTTGAAAATTTAAGACATGAATAATCATTATTAACTCATAAAATGCTCCCGACCATAGGATCATCACGAGGATGGTGATTGATCCGAAAGGTTGGTGTACAATCGCTTCTCTTTAGTAGATGAGTCTTGAGTCTACGGTGTGTGGAGACACCGGAGCGAGAGTACAGGTACTCGTTAGAGAACGAGGGCACTGAGCGTGACCACCTCGAGTAGTCATTAGGGAAGTCTACCTTCTCGTCAATGACTGACTCGATGCTGCAGTAGTGTGTCTGGTTCTTTGACCTGAGGTGCATCGGCAGTTCACCTTGAGGGTGTTATAGTTTGACTACACCATTACTCGGTCTCCTAGCCATATGGAACCCTGAGGTGTATGTTGGCTATAGCATGTTCATTGTAGGAACTGGATTGCATCAAGATGGAATCTATCTACCTCGGTGGTAGAGGAGCAGCCCTATGATGATCATGAGAATCAAGTCCAGAAGCCCATGGCCATGGCAGAGTGAAATAATAGAAAGAGTTTCTATTTAGATTTTCACATCGGACTTGAATCGAATGATTACATCATATGACAGAGACTAGGGTTTGACGAGTTCACCTTAACCCTAATCTGATCGGGGCTCAAGATAGAAGAACTTAATCACACAGGTAGCTGCACCAAGAGGTTCGCATTCAGCTCTGATGGGTTGCCACCATATACTGCTAGGTGTCACTGGTGGATTTTGGGAGCAATTAGAATGATTTAGATGATCGATCATTCTAGCTGTTCGAATCAGAAGAGTTCTGATCCATCGAAAGGAGTTTCGATGATGTCGATGATAGAGATCATGACATATCCCATTACCATACAGAACTGAACCTAACTGGGTCACACAAACAAGGGTTTGAATCTGGTGATCATCAATTGAACTGATCTAGTTCAATTGATCTGAATGAGATTCAATTAGGTTCAAGGAAAATCGTGCTAGCACTCGATTGAACCTAACGTTCTTCTTTTACTATCATAAATAAGTTGTCCTGACTGAGCCAAAGGAGTTTGTGCTCAATCAGAGGCCTTCACTTGGTCTGACTGGAGGTTGTCCAAGTCAGAAAAGGTTGTCTTATTTTGTAAGACAATACCTGCCATTTTTGGTCACCTGCCATTTCTCGTCCTTTGACTTTGGTCAAAAGTTGACCTTTGACTGGTCAAATATTGACCATTGACACTTTGACTTTTGTCCACATGTCATGCACCTATTGGAGAGCTGGTGGGGGCTTGTCCCCTGCCAGAACCTGGCAAGGAGGAGGGCACGCCACCCAAGGGTGGCGTGCGCCCAAGTTGGAGGCGCCTAGGAGTCCCTTGTTGGATAGGGACTCCATCTCCTTTTTGGATTCCAATTAGAGTTCTCCTAAGAACCAACTTTGACTGGTCTTAGGCACCATCTAAGGAGGAATCCAAGGGACTCTATTCCCACCAATCAGATTTAGATCTGATTTCACAAAGGGTTGTGATTGGTTGGGAAGAAGAGGAGTTGGATCACGCATAGTCTATAAATAAGACCCTGCGCCCAACTCAAAACAATTGAACAATTCCCACGCCCCAAGGCTGCCTCTCTTCCTCCTCCATGCCAAGTCCATCTTCTCCCTCTCCTCTCCATGCCCAAAGAAGTTTGGGATCTCAGTTGGTGCAATCTAGGCGAGAGAAAGGCGATAGAAAGCTAGAAGGCTGCGCTGCTGCAAAGGACAACTGCTGATCTTCGAAAGTTATTTTGAAGATCCTCCAAATCAGATTTAGATCTAATTTTTAGAGATGTGATAGAGAAGAAGAGGATCTCTAGATCTAGCCCGAGTAGATATCGGTAGAGGCCAGGCACTTGCGTGGCTAGATTCAGAACCTTCCACTGCTTATAGGATCATCAACGGATAATAGGATTATCCTACATCAAGATAAATTAAATATGATTTAATTTATCTATATTTTATTTTAATTATTAAAATAATAAAAATTAAATCTGAAACATTCTAGATCTGATTTGGATTAAGGAGAAAAATTTTAAAATATATCTCTTGATCCGATCAGATCTGAACGAATCTGGTCTGGAAAATCAGGATTTTCCTTCAAAGGTAGTATCTGGGTTGGGTCAATCTGATTGGGTTCCATAGGTTCCTTAGCTCATTTTTCATCAAAAACTTTCTCCTTGAGTCTAATCTTCCTTCCGATGCCACCATCTTGCATAAACTATTTTTCAAGAGAGATGGCGTGTCGACTCACAATCACATTGTGATCTTTTAGAAGATAGAAATAATATTCTAATGACTCTTTAGGATATCTAATAAATTGAGCTCTAAAAGACCTAGACTTTAATTTATCTACCTATTGTCTCTTGACATGGGTCGGACAACTCTAAATTCTGAGATGACTCAAACTTGATTTCTTACCTTGCCATATCTCATACGGTATGGTAGCATCAGTCTTAGAGGAAACTCTATTCAGTAAATATATAGTGGTCATCAGATTATATCCCTAAAGAAACTCAGGGAGGTTCATGAAGTTCATCATGGATCGAACCATATCTAATAAGGTCTGATTTCTCCATTCTGAAACTCTGTTGAGTTGACACATTCTAGGTGGAGTTCATTGAGAGACTATGCCATTATCCTTAAGATAGTCTAGAAATTTTTGACTAAGGTATTCGCCTCCTCGATCTGATTGAAGAACCTTAACAGATTTTTCTGTTTGCTTTTCTAATTCAAGTCTGAATTCTTTAAACTTTTCAAAAGCTTCAAACTTATGTTGCATCAAATACACATATCCGTACCGAGATAAGTCATTGGTAAAGATGTTGAAGTAGACATAATTATCCCGGTCGGCATATCAAATAGGCCACATACATTAGTATGTACTAGGGCAAGTAGGTCTGTGGCCCTTTCCCCATGTCCTATAGAAGGGAGCTTGGTCATTTTGCCATGAAGGCATGATTCACAAATCGGATATGACTCGAAAGTCAATGGACTCAATAGCCTAAATTTCTTCAATTTGTTATCCTATCTTCAACTATATGACCTAGCTAAGACACTAAAGAACCTAACGTTTAGAATATCCCTAGGTTGCTTTGATCCTATGGCATTCATGTTTTGCTTGATATTAAAAATAGAAATATCAATATCTAATTGATAAAGACCATTTATAAGAAAATCACTTATAATTTTATTTCTTTTAAAAGGAATATTACAATGGTCCTTAAGAAAACTAATTACATAGCCTTCTTGTGCTAAACATGAAATAGAAATCAAATTCCTTCTTGCTACAGGCACATAAAAATAGTTCCTAAGAAGTAAATCTAATCCAGTTGGTAATCGAAAAGAATAGATTTCCATGGCCACAACAGCAACTCTTACTCCATTCCTAATACGTAGGATCATCTCACCATCTCTCAGCCTCCTGTTCTCCTCAAGACCCTGCATCGAAGTGCACAAGTGAGCACTAGAACCAGAGTCAAGCACCCAACTAGATGCAAAAGAAATCGTAAGGTTAGATTTTATAATGAGCATACCTCCAGAAGGACCTACCTCCTTCTTGTTCTTTAGGCTGGCTACGTAAAGAGGGCAGTTCCACTTTCAATGACCATCAGTATTATAATAGAAACATTTTCCTTTGTCAGCCTTCTTCTGCGACTCTACCTTCTTCTTCTTCCCACCATCCATCTTCTGCTTCTTCACAAACTTTTTCTTCTTTCCAAAAGACTTTCTCTTGAAAGAAGTCTGCTCCACAGCAGGTACTGAGCCTTTAGAATCTTTTATAAAAAGCTCAGTAGTAACCAGCATGTTCATAAGTTCAGTCAAGGTATTCTATATTTTATGCATATGATAGTTCATAATGAACTGCCCAAATGCATCAGTCAAGGACTATAGAATTATATCAATTTATAAATCCTAATCTAACTTCACATTGAGCTTCTCAAGCTCTTCTAAGTCCTTGATCATCATCAGACAATGATCTTGAACTGACTATCCATTATGCATCTGAGTGTTAAACAATCTCTTAGTGACTTGATATTTGGTTGCATGACTCTATTCATCAATCAATTCTTGCAGGTGAGCCAATATTTGGTAGCTAGTCTTAATGTCTTCATGTTAGCGCTGGAGCTCATTAGATATCGAGCCCACCATGCAATACCTAGCTTTGTTATCTTCATCCGTTCACTTCTTAAGAAATGCTCTTTGATCAGAGGATGGATGGGCTCGTAAAGTGGGAGGATCCTGTTCCAACACATGAGTCAACTTCTTGGAACCCAAAAAAATTTTGAAGTTCCAAAGCCAATTCTCATAGTTGGGTTCGGTCAGTCTATGGGTGTCCAGGATATGGGCTAGTGGGTTGGAAGCAGATATTTTTCTATAGAGAGTCAAAGTTTCTAGTTAGATTTTATAATTAGACTTAATCAATTTATATAGAAATTTTATTTTTAAATAAATTAGGTTTTCACTATTTACTTGGATCCATACACTCTTGGTAGAGATGCAAAAATCTTTGAGATTATTGATTTCTAGTGAATGCGGTCTCACTGACTGGCTCATCACCTCACCTAACAGGTATTGATGATGGATCAATCGATGAGTGGACAACTCTTGTCCAATGATTCTCTAATCATGGTGCATCCAAACCTGATCTCTAATTCATGAATCTCACCATGTTTGAAATATTGATCCACTTATTAGTTAAGTCAGATCTACCATTTGCATGAATTAGATTTCTGATGGGTCCCTCACCGTATCCAAAATATTAAGCCCGACCCATCCTCCAACCCGTAGCATCCAATGCCTAATAAATATGGTTGCATCTTTTAGGTGCAACTGAGCCACTATAACCAGTCGAGAACAATTAACCCTGGAAAGAGCTCGCACATCTACAATAGTGGAAGATCTTAGACTTAATATTTTCTTAGAAAGATTTAATTTAGGTCTCTTTAAACTTGACTTGACATAGTCATAATAATTATGACTAATCTAGTAGTATGGGTTGGCTCGAATTGTTAGCCATCTCAAATCAGAACTGGATCGGCACAAACGATCAGGTAAGTGAGATCCATGGAAGGGATATGCCATTAACTCGACAAGAATGCATTTAGGTCGAGTAGCTACCAATTAAAAACTAGTCGATCGTATCTGCCAGACTTACCTTAGACATCAAATTATTGAATCAGAACTAACTGAGTTAGCCTACAATTTAGGCTCGAACCGTAGAACCAAATTAGATCTTGACTTGATTGAGTCACATCTCAATGTGATTCGATCTTGACTCAGACTTGATCCTATTAGGCTGGTCAAATCTAAGCTTTTTTTGATCCCACCTAACCAACTCTTGATTTGGTTTGTTCAACCACTAGATCTAATTAAGCTACCCAAGCCCAAATCCAATTTTATGAATATATCTTAGATTTAAAAATTCATAATTTTTAGACCTAATTAATTTCATAATCTTAATTCTTAATTAAGTTTTGGGTTCATGAACAAAATATGTAATAAAATTTTAGGGTTCCAGGATCTAAAATTTTATAGAAAAATAAGTTTTAATTTTTGATTAAGGATGAACGTGCAGCATCCCTACACATCATAAGAACATCCCATCAAATGGGAGGAGAAGATTTTTAAATCCTACTTTATTCTTATGATCGGATGGTGACTGGGAATGCCTTAATTAGAAATATGATTTCTACTGCAAAACTAGTTAGATCTAAATCATATTTCGCATATACAATTAATGATATAACTTATACATGTTTTGCATACATCTCATGTATCATAACTAAATTAAATATGTATGCTTTCAGATCTGATATATCACATATAATATCTAAAAAATAGAATTTAAATTTAATCACATCAAATAAAACTATTCTAGATATTTTATAGAACTATTCTATAACTAGTCTAAGCATGCATCTTTCATATCTCATATGAAAAATTTAAAACTCTATATTCTATTTTTTAGATCTTGTTACAAAAATTATAACTTCAAAAAAAAATAAATTAAATAGATCTAAAATTATTTTTAATCAAATTAAAAACATGATTATGCTAGACTACACATAGAACTATTCTATACCTAGTCTAGTCATGCATCTCATACATTGTAGATCTAAATCATTTAATTTTAATTTTTTAGTTTTAGATATAATAACATCTGATGTGATATCCAAAATTATTTAATATTAGATCATAAATAAAATAAATTAGATTTAAAATAGATCTGAAGAACTACAAATACAACTCTGATACCAATTGAAGGAAAATCTCATTTTCCGTCATAGGATCGTGCAGATTTGATCAATTCTAGGGTGGATTTTTCTAAAAAAATTCTAAATGATCTAATCAAATCTAAGAGTTCTTAGATCTAATCATGATAATCTAATATTAAAATAAAAAAATAAAATTAAATTAGATTTAATTTCTTACATTGATTGGGTAATCTGATTATCCTACGATGTTCCTAATCTTTCTTGAGGTTCTAGAAGAAGCCACGCATGCGCCTGACCTCTATCGGTATCTACTCAGGTAGGATCTAGATATCTTCTTCTCATGAATCTTTCTTTCAAGATCAGATCTGAATCTGATCTGAAGAACCTTCAAAATAATTTGAGAAGGTTGCTTGTCCGTCTCACGAACACCGTCGCGTAGATGCTAAACTCTTCACAATTTAATTAGATCTTCTTCTCTGATTTGCACCCAACCTTTGGCATGTAGAAGAAGGGGAAAGAGAGGATCAGAGGGGGTGTAGAAGATGGAAGGGTCGACAGCATATGGATGTGGCAATCAAAATTCTACAAAGGCCTTTTATGCATGTGTTTTTATACAAATTCCTTGCACCATCTAGACTCCTAAGTGATCAAGCAACTCATTTGCTTGATCATCTAGGACTCCAATCTGATAACCCACATCACCCACCTAATCTTTATTAGGTTTTGTCACCCAAAACTCCTCCCAAGTTGGCGTGAAGAAAGGATAAGGAGGAGTCCATGGTGCATGGGACTCCTCCCTTCTAGAGTTTGATCCAAATCAAACTCTATTAGAAACCCAATCTAAGCACCACTAAAAATCATGAAATTAGGCTCACCCAAAGTAAGACTTGAGACTAATCACATATCCAAAAATTAAAGCAAAATTAATTCCAGAGAATTTTCTAGAAGCCTCTTATCAGGTGACCCTTAGTTCTCTCAATTAGGTCAACTTTTGACCCTAGTCCAATTTCACCATGAATAGATTTAATTTCTATAATTAATCTAACATGGACAAATTCTAATTAGATGAAATTAAACCCATTTAATGAGTTAAATCAAATTTAACTCAGTTGAGATGAATCAGAAAGAATACAGAAGGAGAAAGTCTAGCTCAATCATGTGCTAGCATGATTACCTTGAATCTAATTGGATCTTATCCAAATCAATTAAACTGGATTAGTTTAATTGATGACATCTAGATCTAAATCCTCATTTTTATGATCCAGTTATGTTCAGTTCTATATGGTAATGATGAAGGAATCAGATCTAGGATTTAAGGATTAGATCTTAAAACTTTTTTAAGATCAGACAGTGAAAGATTAAAATCAATCAAAATTAATCTAAAATATCTTAGATCTAAGATCTTATTATATGATTATTGCATGGTATTTATATCAAAAATTAAAAATTAAATAAGAAAGAAAAGGTTGATCAAATCAACCTAGATCTATACTACATCTAATGCAGCTATCAAATAATAGATCGAATTTGTTACCTGAGCAAGTTAGACATTCTAACTTGCTGATCCAGGCTTGATGATGAAGTCATGAGCCACACACATGTTCTGCCTCTAGGAGTCATCCACACAAGCCCATGAACATAATCAGAGATCTTGATGCAGGAAATCAGCACAATATGCTAGCACTATGCTGATCTCTCTTCGACGGTCGATCCGATGCTTTCTTCTTCGAAACATGGATACTCTAAAATACCAAAAGAAAAAGAAGAATATTTGTGATGCTGAGACACCACTCAAAAGCTCACAAAAAGGGAGAAAGAGATCTAAAACAAAAATCCTAGAAGAAGACCCTCTTCTTCTTCTTTCTTCTTTTTCTAGGCATCCTAATTTATGTTTTTAATATCTCCATGACCCAGAAGAATTTTTCTATAATTTTTCTACACCAAAGAGATCTCTCAAATGTCTACAATTCATGATATTTTAGTAAAAAGTTCTCTATAAATAAAGAGATATGTAGAGTCCAAGATTGGTCAAAAACCTAAACAGGAAAGTCACCAAATGGCAGGTTGTTGGGGCGCCCAAGAGTGGGCGCCCCCACCTTATTTTTCTGCGTGGACCACCAAGGGAGGGCACAACAAATGCCAAATAATGCCATGAGAGAGAGAGAGAGAGAGAGAAAATAGGGAGCTGGCGGCATGAAAGGAAGGAAGTCTTTTGGTTGATTAGGATACTATCTCATAGAATCCTAGAGCAAAACCAATCTCCCCTTTTTACTTGGTCATCAAATAAATTTCCATATGAGAAAAAGGAAGAGAGAAGGGAGGCATGAGATTGCTTGGGGCATGGAGATTTTTCACATAAAAGAGAAGAAAGAAGGGGTGGGGCGTGAGGAATTAGGTGGTGCAAGGATAGGGAGTCCTAGTCATACTAAGACTCCTATTTTGACCTGGTCAAACAAGATCTTTTAACCAAATAAAAATAAGAGTAAACCAACCCAATTAAATAATGTAATAATCCATTTAAGAATTAAATTAAATTAAATTAAATTAGATTTAATTCTAATTTAATTTTTTAATCAAATTAGAAAATTGGATGGACCCAAGTCCTAGTTAGACTAGGACTAGTTCTTCCTTATACTTGGCTTATCCAATAAGCCAATTGGACTTAATCCAATTAAGCCCAAACCAAATCTAATTAAATCATATTTAATTAGACTTTTTAGTCTACTGACTTAATCAAATTAAACCAATTAGCAATCAAATTGCTAATCGATCCTCTTGCAACATTTGCACTAGGTCAAACATCAATCGTTTGATCATTTAACCCTAAAATGATTCTAAATCGCTGATCAACCATCCGATCGGAATGTGAACTATAATGTGTGTGACCTCATAGGTCCGAACCTATGCTAATAGTATAAGAATAAATTTTTGTACCAATCAAAGTGACCATCTAGCAATGATACCCGATGGTCGGATAGGTCAAAGGTGTAGAACACCATCCTTAGAACCCATAAGGATATAGTTTCCATGTAATTCATCCCCTTGACAATAATGCTTGTAGGACACCTCAAAGTTCAACTGTCAACTCTGATCAGGTTGTCCATATTATATTTCAAAATATCAAATCCATCTAATGGATTATCCTGACCAAGATTTTGCTATATTGAAATACAGTGATGCATTCTTCTCCAACTCTTGGAGTGGTCAATTCCATCTTGATCACACTTCAACTTCGCAAGTACTTGACTATGCCCAAAAGCCTTCTGTTGCTGAATTAGAAATTTAGTTAGTCTAGTACTAAAGCACAGTGGGTTGCTTACAAGTTACTGAGGTGACCTCAGGTCTAAGGGATATTTATACCTATATCCCATCAGAGACTTTTTGGATAGTAGAATGCTTTGAAGTTGGTCACATTCAATAATGATGTACCCATACATCTCACCTATATGTCATACCAGTATTTTCACACTTCTTGATTAAAAGGACAATCAACCTATATAGCATATAGCAACCTATGCTTGATAGACGCGGTCGCCCTAATTAACAGTCTATCATTTGATCGTGAATAAATTTAAGGACTAATCGATAAATTCTCTCTTTATCAAAACTAAATAGTCCTAAGAACTTCATCACAATCATGGAGTTCATTAGAAGATGTAAATTTATGATAAAAAAGATGTCAAAATTTTTTTATTAATTAATAAATTAATTATAATATCTTAACTATCAATAGACTGATGATTGGCTTTGGAACATAATTTTTAATAACTTCCACTTATCCTAAAGCCACTCGGCATAGTATCTAATACTCATCTTCGATTTATGGTTGTCGAACTCCTTGATTGCTAAGGCTTCAATGAAGGGGTCGGCTAGGTTCTTCTTTTCATCGATCTTCTGAAGGTCGACGTCACCACGATCCACGATCTCATGGACCAAATGGAAGCGACGCAGAATATGCTTTGTCCGCTGGTGTGCCTTTGGTTCCTTTGCTTGAGCTATGGCATCAGTGCTGTTGTAGTAGAGCAGGACTGGACCATCAATGGAGGATGCTACTCCGAGCTCGATGAGAACTTCCTCAGCCACATAGCTTTTTTTGCTGCATCTGATGCTGCCATGTACTCTGCTTTGCAAATAGAGTTAGCCACTGTATGCTGCTTGAAACTTTTTCAATAGATGGCTCCACCATTTAGAATAAAGATATACCCCAACATACTTTTACTATCATCATGGTCAGATTGAAAGCTAGAGTCTGTAAACTGCATAAGTTTTAGATCTGACTCACTATAAATCAACCATTGGTCCTTAGTATTTCTCAAATAATTAAGGATGATTTTAACCATCTTCTAGTAAATTTTTTCAGGATCAGACTGGTATCTACTCACTACTCCTAGTGAGTATGCCACGTCTAGTCTCGTACATATCATTGCATACATAATAGACCCCACTATCAAAGCATATGGGATTCTACTCATACGCTCTCTCTCTTCAGAAGTTGTCGGACAATCCTTCTTAGAGAAAGAAATTTTTTGACCTATCGAAAGATAGCCCTTTTTGGAATTTTTCATGTTGAATCTTTTCAGCATAGTTTCTATGTATGTGGACTGGGATATACCAAGCATCCTTTTAGATCTATCCTTATAGATCTTTATCTCTAGGATGTAGGATGCTTCACCCAAGTCCTTCATGAAGAACTATGATGACAATCAGAATTTTATTCCTTGTAATGCGGTGATGTCATTCCCAACTAAGAAAATGTCATCCACATACAAAATAAGGAATACCACTGTTGGACCATTTGCCCATTTATAAATGTAGGGTTCTTCTCCATTCTTAACGAAGCCATATGTTTTGATCACTTTATCAAAATGCATGTTCCAACTCCGAAATGCTTGCTTTAATCCATAAATAGATCTCTGAAGCCTGCACACCTTGGACTCATCTGTGGATGTGAGCCCCTCAGATTGTATCATATACACCTCTTCGGTTAGCTCTCCATTTAGAAAAGCTATCTTCACATCCATGTGTCAGATCTCATAGTCCAGGTGGACAGCTATTGCAAGCATTATCCGAATGAATTTAAGCATTACAACTAGAGAGAATGTCTCGTTATAGTCAATACCATAACATTGACGATACCTCTTGGCAACCAGATGGGCTTTATAGGTCTCCACCTTTCCATCTATGCCTCTTTTTCTTTTGATATCCATTTACACCCAATAGGTTTAACCCATTCAGGTGGGTCAACTAATGTTCATACATCATTGATCTTCATGGAATCCATTTCGGATCTTATGGCTTCTAGCCATTTTTCAGAGTCAGATCTCTGTATCGCATCCATATAAGTGATCGAGTTCTCATCATTCTCATCGAGTTCGATGGGATCACCATCCTGAAGCAAGAATTCATAGTATCTATCTAGATTTTACGATACTCTATCGGATCATCTTAATAGTGCTGGTTCACTAGGCTTCGAATATGATCGGATCAAATCCGACCTAGGTTCAACATTCTATATCAGACTTTCTACCTATTGAATTTTATCAAGTTTAACCTTAGAGGCAATAGTTCCTACACTAAGGAACTCCTTTTCCAAAAAGATTGCCTTAAGACTAACGAGCACCTTTTGTTTATCAACATGATAGAAATAGTATCCTTTGGTCTCTTTTGTGTTCCCTATAAATATTCACTTATCAGACCTAGGTCCAAGTTTATCTATAATTAACCATTTGACATAAGTCGAGCACCCCCAGACCTTGAGGTATGAAAGTGCTGACTTACGTCCAGTCCATATCTCATATGGAGTTTTAACCATAGATTTACTTGGAACCCTGTTTAAAAGATAGCAAGCTGATTCAAGTGCATATCCCCAGAGGGATATCGACAAGCTGGCAAAATTCATCATGGATCAGATCATGTCTAACAGAGTTTGATTCCTTCTGTCAGATACACCATTATGCTGTAGTGTTCCTGAAGGAGTCCATTGGGAGAGAATCCCATTCTCTTCTAGATATGTGAGAAACTGACCAAAAAGGTATTCTCCTCCTCGATTAGATCGAAGAGTTTTAACACTCTTTCTAGTTTATTTTCTACTTCACTTCAGAATTATTTGAATATTTCAAATGAATCCGACTTATGTTTCATCAAATAGACATATCCAAATCTAGATAGATCATCTATGAAAGTGATGAAGTAGACATATCCACCTTTGGCACTAGTACTCATTAGTTCACATACATCAGTATGTACTAGTCCTAAGAGTTTAGTGGCTCTCTCATCTTTTTCAGTAAAGGATGACTTAGTCATTTTACCAAGAAGATAAGATTCATAGGTTGGAAGCGATTCATAATCACTAAGTTCGAGGATACCCTATTGAGCCAACCTGCTTATCCTGTTCTTATTTATTTGACCAAGCCTATAGTGCCATAAATAGATATCTATCACATTATCTAATCTAGGATGTTTGCCAGTTGAATAGACTACATTAACAGGTTGTGATAACATATATACATCATTATTCAATTATCCATAGAAAGTAGTAATACCATTCATAATGACATTACAAACTCATTTTTTAATTAAAATTTCATAATTATTCCTAACCAAAAGGCGAACAAAAATGATATTTAAAAAAAAACTAAAAAATAAATGATAATCACTAAGAATAATGGTATGAGATTCAAATACAAGTTTCAAAATTTCTAAAGCTAGAACTAGAATCGGTCTTCCATCTCCAACGTTCAGGAATCTCTCGCCTTGCTCGAATCTTCTACTAACCTGCAACCTCTGTAACGAGTTGCAAATATAATAAAGGTTTTCGATATCTAATATCCAGTCAGTAATATCACACACAGAGAAATTATATGAAGTTATCATATAAATACCTTGTCCAATAATAGCTTACTTCTTCCTCTGCCTGTTCGGATTCAGGAAGGCAATGTACTGAGGATAGTTCCTCTTCCAGTGCCTCTGCTTCTTGTAGAAGAAGCATTCGGCTTGACTCTTATCGGACTTAATTTTTTGGATCTGAGCTTGCACAGATGTCCTAGCCTGAACATGCACCTTCTTGGCTTTCTTCTTCTTATTTTTCTTCCCTTTCCCAAAGGGTCGAGAACGAGAAGACGAACCTCCCACTAAGTTCACCGACTCTTTGTGGAGCTGGAGATCCTTCTCAAAGCTTTGAAGTAACCCCAATAACTCATGGTAGTCAACTTTAGGCTTTGACATTCTATATTGTGTAAGGAATGGGAGATAAGACTTGGGCAGCGAGTTCAGTATTGCATCTTTCCTAAGTTTTTTGTGCAAGGGAAAGCCGAGCTTGTTCAAGCACTCTATCAGCTCGATCATGTATAGTACATGATTAGTGATAGAGGCTCCATCCTGCATTCTGACGTTGAAGATGGTGCAACTAGTTTTGTGCCTCTCAACATCATCGGGTGTGTCAAAAGAATCCTCCAACACTTGGAGCATTTCATTTGACTGAGCTGTCTCAAACTTGTGACTGAACTCGTCGCTCATCACAGCCAACATAATGTAACGCACCATGGTTTGGTTACTGAGTCACTTTTGATAAGTGTCTTTGACCGTTCCACGTGCATTGGTAGCTGGCTCCTTAGGTACAAGATCCGTTAGCACATATAGGATCCGTTCATGCTTCAGAACAATCTTCAACTTTTGGTACCAGCTACTAAAGTTGGGTCCCACCAACTTATCATTGTCCAATAATGATCGGAGCGATAGAAAAGTGGCCATATCTACATAAAGAAAAAACATAACTTAATTAGTAATTGATTTATTAAACCTAGAGATTTGGACTTTAATCAAAAGGATCTTCCACTATTTTATTCAAATTGGTAGCCTCTACTTCTAATTTGAAAAATTATCCTAATTTCTTAGTGGATACTAGAATCCACATAGACTGTACATAAGCCCAACTTTGGTTGGCCCACCCATGTACATCTATGGATAGGTTCATAATCAATTATTTTTTAAAGTAATTTTTAGTAATTAAATTTTACCCCAGGCCCTGATCAGTTGCCTTTGTCCTTCTTAGAAAAGGATCCAGTTGGCTCCAACCATTAACATGACCATACTTGGCCCATCCAACCAATGAATGATCAGGCCCAACTTTGGTTGGCCCACCTGATCACCATTTAGACAGATGTATCAAAGAGATCATATAATGAATGATAATTCCATCAATCGATAAGCATCAGGCCTTTGGGTAGGTCAGATTATACAAATGATGGACCCATTATCATCCACTTTAATGGAAGGCTATGATCCAGTTATCATATAACTATTTTATTTTAGGAACCTAATAATTTTAGAGGATTTATTTATAGAAGTGAGTAGGTCAGATTAACCAGCTTGTCATGATCCTTCCACTGGCTTCACCAAGTTAGCTAAAGAGAGACCACTAACAGGCTAGTCTAGGAGCACCTAATTCAGTCACATTGATTTACCTAGCTAACATGGGTCAACTCAAATTATCAAGTGATATGATCAAAACTCAATCTCACCAATAAGGCTAGGTAAGTAAGATTGGTGGAAGGGTCTACCAAAGCTTGCCTTAAACACCATCGAAAATGGTCAAGTAAGTGGGCTGCCAATTAAAAACTATCGATCGTATGTGCCAAACTTACCTTAGACACCAACTGATTTAATTAGTCTTGATTAGATCAACCTAATAGTTCGAGCTAGACCTCTTAGCCAAGAATCAAGTCCATTTGGTTCTTGTTAAAGACATGGACTTAACCAACTACAACTACTGTAATTGATCTAGAGAATTTTTTACCTAATCTAAGACAACAATTGATTAGATTTAGTCAGTTCTCTAATTAAGTCCATTCTTTAATCTAACCTTAGGTCTAACCCAATTAATGGACCTAATCTCCACTAACCCATTAACCCAATGTGTTATGATTCATGTCATATGATCTTCAATTTACAATCTTAGAACCTAATCAAACAACTTCTTAATTCTTAATTAAGTTTTGGGCTGAGGGTTGTAAAAATAATTTTCATGTTTGTAAAATATTTTTACAACATAGTTCTATCAACTAAGTTGCATGTTTGATTCATAATCAATATGCAAGTAAAATAAATATAAAACTACTTTAGATCTAATCTAAACAGATTTATGTAATTGAAATAGTTTCAATAATAATCAATCATAAATCATCTTAGATCAAATCTAACATATTTATGATGATTAAAATTAAATTAAAATATTTTTAATTAGATCATAAAATTTCTTAGATCTAATCTAAAATTTTATGATCAATATTTTAGATTAGCATGTATTAGGATAACCTATCCACTGTAAGGGATAAACCTTACAGCAGGACAACCTTATGATGGTTCGTGTAATCTAAAATATTTTATTTTTAGATCTAAAACTATTTTAAATCTATTAAATTATAAATAAAATTAAATTAAATCTAATAAATTTATGATTAGAGTCAGATCATCATAAACTAGGATAGCATTTTCACTGTAAGGGTTACAACAGAACAACCTTATGGCAATTCATGAGATCTGAATTTTTTTAATTTTAGATTTAATAATTAGATTATAAATTAGATCTAATCTAAGAAATAATCTAAATATACATAAAAATCATATAATAAGAACCTAGGCTCAGATACCAATTGAAGGAACTGGATTTAGGGTTTAAGGATTAGATCTTGAAATTTTTCAAGATCAAACAGCGAAAGATTAAAATCAATCAAAATTAATATAAAATATCATACATCTAAGATCCTATTATATAATTATTGTATGATATTTAAATTAAAAATTAAAAATTAAATAAGAAAGAAAAGGTTAATCATATCAACCTAGATCTATACTAGATCTAATGCAGCTATAAAATAATAGATCGAATCTATTACTTGAGCAAGTTAGATGTTCTAACTTACTGATCCAGGCTTGAGGATGATGTCATAAACCGCACACATGTCTGGCCTCTAGGAGTCATCCACATAAGCCCACGAACATGATCAAAGATCATGATGCAGGAAATCAGCATAGTATGCTAGCACTATGCTGATAACTCTTTGATGGTCAATCTGATGCTTCCTTCTTCAAAACTTGGATACTCCAAAATATCAAAAGGAGAAGAAAAAGATTTGTGATATTGAGACACCTCTCAAAAGCTCACAAAAAGGAAGGAAGAGATCTAGAAGAAAAACCCTAGAAGAAGACCCTCTTCTTCTTCTTTGTTCTTTTTCTAGAAATCCTAATTTGTGTTTTTAATATCTCTATGACCTAGATTAATTTTTCTTTAATTTTTTTACACGAAAGAGATATCTCAAATATCTACAATCCACAAAAATTTTATTAAAAAATTCTCTTTAAATAAAGAGATATATAGAGTCCAAAATTAGTCAAAAATCTAGATAGGAAAGTCACCAAATGGCAGGTTGTTGGGGCGCCCAACTCTTGGATGCCCCCACCTTACTTTTCTGCTGTGGACTAGCAAGGGAGGGCACAACAAATGCCAAAGAATGCCATGAGAGAGAGAAAATAGGGAGGTGGTGGCATGAAAGGAAGTCGTTTGGTTGACTAGGATTCTATCTCATAGAATCCTAAAGCAAAACCAATCTCCCCTTTTGACTTAGTCATCAAACAAATGTCCATATGAGAAAAAGGAAGAGAGAAGGGAGGCATGAGATTGCTTGGGGCATGGAGATTTTTCACATAAAAGAGAAGAAAGAAGGGAAGGGGCATGAGGAATTAGGTGGCGCAAGGATAGGGAGTCCTAGTCATACTAGGACTCCTATTTTGACCTGGTCAAACAAGATCTTTTAACCAAATAAAAATAACAATAAAGCAACCCAATTAAATAAAGACCTAACCTATTTAAGAACTTAATTAAATTATATTAAATTAAATTTAATTTTAATTTAATTTTTTAATTAAATTAAAAAATTGGATTGACTCAGTCCTAGTTAGACTAGGACTAGTTCTTCCTTGCACTTGGATTATCCAATAAGCCAATTGGACTTGATCCAATTAAGCCCAAATTAAATATAATTAAACCATATTTAATTAGTCTTAATCTCAGCCTACTGGCTTAATCAAATTAAGCCAATTAGCAATCAAATTGCTAATCGATCCTCCTACAATACTTGCACTAGGTCAAACATCAATCATATTGATCATTTAACCTTAAAATGATTCTAAATCGCTGATCAACCATTTGATCGAAATGTGAACTTTAATATGTGTGACCTCATAGGTCCGAACCTAAGTCGATAGCATAAAAATAAATTTCTATATCAATCAAAGTGACCATCTAACAATGATACCCGACAGTCAGATAGGTCGAAGGTGTAGAACACCATCCTTAGAACCTATGTGGATATAGTTTCCATATAATCATAATGCTTATAGAACACCTCAGAGTTTAACTATCAACTCTGATCAGATTGCCCACATTATATTTCAAAATATCAAATCCATCTAATGGATTACCCTAGCCAAGGTTTTGCTATATTGAAATACAGTGCTACATTCTTCTCTAACTCTTGGAGTGGTCAATTCCATCTTGATCACACTCCGACTTTGCAAGCACTTGACTGTGCTTAGAAGCCTTTTGTTGTTGAATTAAAAATTCAGTTAGTCCGATATCAAAGCATAGTAAGTTGCTTGCAAGTCACTGAGGTGATCTCAGGTCTAAGGGATACTTATACCTATATCCCATCAGAGACATTCTCGACAGCAGAATGCTCTAGAGTTGGTCACGTTTAATGACGATGTACCCATACATCTCATCTGTATGCCATACCAATGTCTTCACACTCCTTAGTTAAGAGGACAATCAACCTATATGGCATATAGTGACCTATGCTCGATAGATGCTGTCATCCTAATTAACAACCAATCATTTGGTTATGAACAAATTTAAGGACTAATCGATAAATCCTCTTTTTATCGAAACTAAATAGTCTTAAGGACTTCATCACAATAATGGAGTTCATTAGAGGATGTAAATTTATGATGAAAAAGATGCCAAAATTTTTTTTATTAATTAATAAATCAATTACAATATCTCAACATCAACAGACTGACGATTGACTTTGGGACATAATTTCCAACAAATGAGATATGTCGCAATCTCTAACATCGATATCATTGAAATATCTTTCAATCGACTAGAACTTTTTTAATTCATATAATTAGAATGATCGATCATCAAAATTATTTTAATTGCTTCCAAAATCCACCAATGATACCTAGCAGTATTTGGTGGCAATCCATCAGAACTGAAAGCGAACCTCTCAGTGTAGTTACCTGTGTGATTGGATTCTTCTATCTTGAGCCCTGACAGAATTAGGATTAAGGTAAACTCATCAAACCCAACATCCGTCATATGAATTAATCATTCGATTCGAGTCCAATGTGAAATCCTAATAGAAACTCTTTCTATCATCTTCACTCTGCCATGGCCATGGGCTTAAGAACTCAATCTCATGATTATCATAGGGCTACTCCTCATCTACTAAGGTAGATAGATCCCCTATTGGTGTAATCTAATTCCTACAATGAACATGCTATAGCCAACATACACCTCAGTATTCTGAATGGCTAGGAGATCGAGCTATGGTGTAGTCAAACTATAAGACCCTCAAGATGAACTGTCGATGCACCTCAGGTCAAAAAACCAGATACACCACTGCAGCATCGAGCCAGTCATCGACGAGAAGGTAGACTTTTTTATGACTACTCGAGGTGGTCATGCTTAGCACCCTCGTTCTCTAACGAGTATCTGTACTCTTACTCCGATGTCTCCATACCATAGACTCATGACATATCTATCCTAAGAAAGCAATCATACACCAACCTTCTAAATCGATCATCATCCTCATGATGATCCTATGGTCGGGAGTAATTTATGAGTTAATTATGAGAATTCATGTCTTAAATTTTTAACTCTTGAAAATATGAACTATCATTACCTTAACCCAAAAGATGTATCACAGACACTTTAAATACACAGTGTGATAGAAAATAATTTTTTTATTAATTTATAGTCAAAATTATGAAATTATTCTTAGAAGTGTATTACAAGTGTTTAGCCAATTTGGCTTTTAGGGCACACATCTAACATATGGGACTCTACTCATACACTCTCTCTCTTTAGGAGTTATCGGACAATTTCTCTTAGAGAGAGAAATTGTGGCCTATCCAAAGATAGCCCTTTTTAGAATTCTTCATGCTAAACCTTTTTAGCACAGTTTCTATGTATGTCGATTGGGATAATCCAAGCATCCTTTTAGATCTATCCTTATAGATCTTCATCCCTAGGATGTAGGATGCTTCACCCAAGTCCTTCATGGAGAATTAAGATGACAACCAAAATTTTATTTCTTATAGTGCAGAGATATCATTCCTGATTAAGAAAATGTCATCAACGTACAAAATAAGGAATACTACTATTGGACCATTTTTTCATTTATAAATGTAGGGTTCTTCTCCATTCTTAGTGAAGCTATATATTTTGATCATCTTATCAAAATGCATGTTCCAACTCTGAGATGCTTGGTTTAATTCATAAATGAATCTCTAAAGCTTGCACACCTTGAACTCATCTATAGATGTGAATCCTTCAGGTTGTATCATATATACTTCTTCGGTCAACTCTTCATTCGGAAAAGCTATTTTCACATCCATCTGCTAGGTCTCATAGTCCAGATGGCCAGCTATAGCAAGCATTATCTGAAAGAATTTGAGCATTGCCATAGGGGAGAATGTCTGGTAATAGTCAATACCATAATGTTGATGATACTCCTTGGTAACCAGATGGGCTTTATAGGTCTCTACTTTTTCGCCTGCACTTTTCTTTCTTTTGAAGACCTATTTACACCCAATGGGTTTAACCCCTTCAAGTGGGTCAACCAATGTCTACACATCATTAACCTTCATAGATTCCATCTTGGATTTCATGGCTTCAAGCCATTTCTCAGAATCAAATCTCTATATTGCATTATGTAGGTGATCGGATCCTCATCATTCTCATCGAGTTCGATAGGATCACCATCCCGAATCAAAAAATCATAATATCTATCCGATTGATATTGTACTCTACTGGATTGTCTTAATAGTGCAGAGACACTAGGATCTAGATCTAATCAAATCAAATCTAGTTCAGGTTTGTCTATAGGTGTCAATTTTTCTACCTATTGAATTTCATCAAGTTTGATTTTAGAGGCAACAGTTCCTTCACCAAAAAATTTCTTTTCTAGAAAGACTGTCTTAAGGCTGATGAACATCTTTTGTTCATCAGCATGGTAGAAAATATATCCTTTTGATTCTTTGGGGTACCCTATAAATGTGCATTTGTCAGACCTAGGTCCAAGTTTATCTATTGTTGGGGATAAACCCCACTTCTGCCAAAGTCCAATCTGATGCTTAGCCTAATGTAACTATTAATTATGAAAGAGCTTCGATCAAAAATTCTCTTCCAACGGTCGAGCTCCTCCCGGACTCCTCCAGCGGTCGAACTCTCCACAGTCATTCAAGAAGGTCTCCGCACGAGTCCAGTCTCATACATGGCATGAATCGACCTACGCTCGGACTACCTTAGAGGAGTCCGAACTCCTTTAGAATTGATACAGCTCAAGGGTCATCACCAATCGATGCCCATCCCTCCAAACTTTGACTATCAAATTTCAAACGGACTGGCATCTCATGATAATAAACATTATCTTCCATAACAAACTCTACGTGGCCCCGAGCAGCCCACTATCTGATAGTTATGGTTGTCACTATCAGTTTGTCACAGGCTCCATCTATAAAAAGGATCCTCTAGATACATTTTCTCTAGGCTCTCTTCTTCCTTCCAAAAACTCTGTAACTTTCTTGACTGAGCACTCAATTTCTGTTGGCCGAAAAAGTTAACTTGACCATCGAAGGATCTTGTCAGAGTCATCATCCTGGGATTTGGATGAGACTTATTTTGCGGGTCATCGATGGTGACTTCGTCTTCTTCAACTTTAGCACTTCTCTGATGGCAACCAGATTTCGCACCAATAGGATTGGCACTAGAGGAAGGAAATCTGTTCCTGAGGATCCCTTGTACTTAAAGGAGTGCTCAGTAGCGATCTCTCTTCTTTCTCTTAAGAGTTCTTCCTAGAAAAATACCTCCCAGGAAAGCTTCTATCCAACGATCAATGATCTCTACAGCCAGATCCCATCCAGATCTATCTGCTGCCGCTTCGGCCCTGGCAACTCAAGCTCCACCTACAGCCATGACAGATATGGAGTAGATCAATCTACTAGTCTAGCAGGTTTGTGGGATTATGGAGGTGGTGCAGGCCATGCATCGGCAAGCTCCAATGCCAATTCGATCGGAGTAGGCTTCTCTAGAGCTCCATGATCCAGTCTGGGGTCGACCGACTTGGGCTAGCTGATCGGTGACCTCCGAAAAGGGAAAGTAGAGGGTGGAGAGCCCATGCTCTGACCATGACTCAACCTCGGGGGGAGTTTTTCCCCAGTTCCATTAGAAAACCTTGGAGATCAACGGTGAAGATCTTTTGGATCAAAGGCTCCAGAAAATGAGTCGATGAATCAAAAAACTCCATCATGCTCCTTCCTCCCATGGTAATGATATTTGCACTGACCCTCCTTTCTCTCAGAAGATTATGCAGGAACTAATCCCGTTGAACTTCAAGCTCCTACAGTTTGGGAGTTACGATGGGACCATCGATCTAGTCAACCATCTGAAGGCCTTCCAAATAATGATGCTACTTCACAGCATTCCAGATGCCATTCTGTGCCTGGCTTTTCCATCCACCCTTAAGGAAGCCTCTAGGAATTGGTACTTGATACTTAAGTTGGGTACCATCTTTTTCTTTGATCAAATGAGCCACTAGTTTGTGGCTCACTTCGTTAGCAGTCAATGTCCCCGTTGAGGTTTGGATTTCCTTACGAATATCAAAAAAAAGGAGAAAATCTATCCAAGCTTATGTCACCCGATTTAATGCTGCTGCATTAGAGGTCTGGAACCAGTCTGTTGCAATGGCCGTGCTTATTTCAAAAAAAATTTTTCTTTAAGAACCCAGCTTTCTAATTTGTGAAGGATGGAGGAAAGGAGGAGGACAAAATTGTTAGATATGCCCTAAAAAGCCAGAATTGGCTGACACTTGTAATACACTTCTAGGGGCAAAATTATAATTTTGACTATAATGAATAAAATGGATTATTTTCTATCACATATATGTATTTAGTGTCTGTGATATATCCTTTGAGTTAATGGTAATGATAATTCATATTTTCAAGAGTTGAAAATTTAAGACATGAATAATCATTATTAACTCATAAAATGCTCCCGACCATAGGATCATCACGAGGATGGTGATTGATCCGGAAGGTTGGTGTACAATCGCTTCTCTTTAGTAGATGAGTCTTGAGTCTACGGTGTGGAGACACCGGAGCGAGAGTACAGGTACTCGTTAGAGAACGAGGGCACTGAGCGTGACCACCTCGAGTAGTCATTAGGGAGTCTACCTTCTCGTCAATGACTGACTCGATGCTGCAGTAGTGTGTCTGGTTCTTTGACCTGAGATGCATCGGCAGTTCACCTTGAGGGTGTTATAGTTTGACTACACCATTACTCGGTCTCCTAGCCATATGGAACCCTGAGGTGTATGTTGGCTATAGCATGTTCATTGTAGGAACTGGATTGCATCAAGATGGAATCTATCTACCTCGGTGGTAGAGGAGCAGCCCTATGATGATCATGAGAATCAAGTCCAGAAGTCCATGGCCATGGCAGAGTGAAATAATAGAAAGAGTTTCTATTTAGATTTTCACATTGGACTCGAATCGAATGATTACATCATATGACAGAGACTAGGGTTTGACGAGTTCACCTTAACCCTAATCTGATCGGGGCTCAAGATAGAAGAACTTAATCACACAGGTAGCTGCACCAAGAGGTTCGCATTCAGCTCTGATGGGTTGCCACCATATACTGCTAGGTGTCACTGGTGGATTTTGGGAGCAATTAGAATGATTTAGATGATCGATCATTCTAGCTGTTCGAATCAGAAGAGTTCTGATCCATCGAAAGGAGTTTCGATGATGTCGATGATAGAGATCATGACATATCCCATTACCATACAGAACTGAACCTAACTGGGTCACACAAACAAGGGTTTGAATCTGGTGATCATCAATTGAACTGATCTAGTTCAATTGATCTGAATGAGATTCAATTAGGTTCAAGGAAAATCGTGCTAGCACTCGATTGAACCTAACGTTCTTCTTTTACTATCATAAATAAGTTGTCCTGACTGAGCCAAAGGAGTTTGTGCTCAATCAGAGGCCTTCATATGGTCTGACTGGAGGTTGTCCAAGTCAGAAAAGGTTGTCTTATTTTGTAAGACATTACCTGCCATTTTTGGTCACCTGCCATTTCTTGTTCTTTGACTTTGGTCAAAAGTCTACCTTTGACTGGTCAAATGTTGACCATTGACACTTTGACTTTTGACCACATGTCATGCACCTATTGGAGAGCTGGTGGGGGCCTGTCCCCCTGCCAGAACCTGGCAAGGAGGAGGGCGCACGCCACCCTGGCAAGGTGCACGCCAAGGGTGGCGTGAGCCCAAGTTGGAGGCGCCTAGGAGTCCTTGTTGGACAAGGACTCCATCTCCTTTTGGATTCCAATTAGAGTTCTCCTAAGAATCCAACTTTGACTGGTCTTAGGCACCCTCTAAGGAGGAATCCAGGGGACTCTATTCCCACCAATCAGATTTAGATCTGATTTCACAAAGGGTTGTGATTGGTTGGGAAGAAGAGGAGTTGGATCACAGCTTAGTCTATAAATAAGACCCTGCGCCCAACTCAAAGAGGAGAATCAATTCTCCAACACCCCAAGGCTGCCTCTCCCCTCCTCCTCCATGCCAAGTTCTCTTCTCCCTCTCCTCTCCACGTCCAAAAGGAGTTTTGGACTTAGGTTGGTGCGATTCAGATCAAGAGAAAGGCGATCAAAAGCTAAGAAGGCTGCGCTGCTGCAAAGGACGACTGCTGATCTTCAAAAGGAGTTTTGAAGATCCTCCAGATCAGATCCAGATCTGAATTTTTGGAGGTGTGATAGAGAAGAAGAGGATCTCCAGATCCAACCTGAGTGGATACCGGTAGAGGCCAGGCGCTTGCGTGGCTAGATCCAGAACCTTCCGCTGCAATACAGGATCATCAAGGGTAATAGGATTACCCAAATCAAGGTAAATTAAATTTGATTTAATTTATCTTATTTTATTTTATTTATTAAAATAATAAGAATTAGATCTAAAATATCTCAAGATCTGATTTAGATCAAAGAAAAAAAATTTTTGAAAATATATCTCTTGATCTGATCAGATCTGAACGAACCTGGACCGGGAAAATCAGGATTTTCCTTCAACTGGTATCAGAGCCATGGTTCTAAAAGTATTTAGATCTGATTTTAAATTTATTTTAATTAGAAAATAAAGTGATTTTAGATGTCACATGAGATGTGATCAGATCTGAAATCAGAAAAAAATTAAAATTAAATGATTTGGATCTAAGATTAGAAGATATGCATGACTAGTTCTAAAATAGAATAGTTCTATAGAATAGTCTTGCATGTTTTTGATTTAATCTGATTAAATCATATTTTAGATCTATTTATTTACTATTTTTTGATATTATAAGTGTTTATAATAACATCTAAAAAATAGCAAATAAAAATTATTTAATTTTAAACATCATATGAGATATGATTGATGCATGTCTAGACTAGTTGTAGAATAGTTCTACATAATTGTCTAGATTAGAATTTATTTTGATTAGATCAATTTAAATCTAATTTTTTAGATTATTATGAGATAATTTAGATCTGAAAATATGCATGATTCGATACATGAGATGTATGCAAAATATGCCATGATTAGATCTAATTTGTATATGAGATATATGATATAGATCTAAAACTGTTTTGTAGTATTGACATGTTCCTGATTAAGGCGTTCCTCTTGGCCGTCCGGTCATAAGAACGAAGAAGGGTTTAAAGGCCCTCTCTTCCCATTCGATGGGGTGTTCTTATGATGTGTAGGGGTGCTGCGTGTTCGTCCTTAATCAGAAATCCCAAAACTTACTTTCTGCAAAACCCTAGATCCTGAAACCCTAGGATTTATTGTGCATATTTTGTTTATGAACCCTACTTAATTAAGAATTAAGATTTATGGAATATTAATTAGGTCTAAAATTGAGAATTTCAGATCTAAGACATATTCATAATACTGGGTTCGGGCTTGGGTAGCTCAATTAGGTCTAAGCGGTTGATCAAACCGAATCAAGAGTTGGTTAGATGGGATCAACAATGCTTAAATTGACCAGCCTAATAGGATTAAGTCTGGGTCAAGATCGAGTCACGATCAAGCAAGACCTAATTAGGCTCAGAGGTTAGAGTCTGGATTGTAGGCTAACCCAATTGGTTCTGACTCAACAATTTGGTGTCTAAGGTAAGTTTGGCACATACGACCGACTGGTTTTTAATTGGAAGCTACTCGACCTGAATGCGTTCTTGTACGAGTTAATGGCATATTCCTTCCACCGGTCTCACTTACCTGGCCATATCTGTTGACACAGTTCTGATCTGAGGTGGTCAATAATCCGAGCTAACCCATGCCACTAGGTTAGTCATAATTGTTATGACTATGAGCCAAGTCTAGTTTAATGAGACCTGAATCAATTCTCCCTAAGAAAAGATTAAGTCTGAGGTCTTCCACCATTGTAGATGTGCGGGCCCTTCCCGGGGTTGATTGTTCTCGGCTGGATACAGTGGCTCAGTTGCACCGGGAAGATGCAACCATGTCTATTAGGCATTGGATGCTATGGGCTGGAGGATGAGTTGGGCTCAATATTTTGGATACGGTGAGAGACTCAATTAGGAACCCAGTCTATGCAAATGGTGGGTCTGACTTAACTAAGGAGTGGATCAATATTTTGGATACGGTGAGATTCATGAATTAGAGACCAAGTTTGGGTGCACCATGATTAGAGAATCATTGAACAAGAGTTGTTCACTCATTGGCTAACCCATCACCAATAACTGTTAGGTGAGGTGATGAGTCAGTTGGTGAGACCGCACCACCCACTAGAAATCATTAATCGTGGAGATTTTCGCATCTCTACAGAGGGAGTGTAGGGATCCGAGAAAATAGTGGGAGCTAATTTGTTTAAAAATAAAATTCCCTAAATAAATTGGTCAAGTCAAAATTACAGTATCTAACTAGAATCTTTGACTCTCTACAGGAAAATGTCTGCGTCCAACCCATTGGCACGTATCCTGGACACACATAGACTGACTGGACCCAATTATAAAGATTGGCTCAGGAACTACAAAATTATTTTGGGTTTCAGAGAAGTTAACCCATGTTTTGGACCAGGACCCTCCCACCTTACCAGCCCGTCCATCCACTTGAACAGAGAGCGTCTCTGGAAAAAATGGATTGACGAAGATAATAAGGCCAGATATTACATGTTGGGCTCGATGTCTGATGAGCTCCAGCGCCAACATGAAGATATCGGGACTGCTCGCCAAATGTTGGCTCACCTGCAGGAGATGTTTGGTGAACAGAGTCGCGCAGCCAAATATCAAGTCACGAAATGACTTTTTAAGGCTAAGATGCGTGATGGGCAGTCAGTCCAAGATCACTGTCTGACAATGATCAAGGACATGGAAGAGCTTGAGAAGCTCGGTGTGAAGTTAGGACTTGGATCTGCAGAATGATATTATTCTGCAATCCTTGACTGATGCATATGGGCAATTCATCATGAATTACCACATGCATAAACTTCAAAATTCCTTGGCCGAATTAATGAATATGCTGGTTACCGCTGAGCTTTCTATGAAAGGTTCTAAAGGCTCAGTTCTTGCTATGGAACGGACTTCTTCCAAAAGAAAGTCTTATGGAAAGAAAAAGAAGTCTGTGAAAAAGCAAAAGGTGGAAGGATCAAAGAAGAAGAAGGCAGAACCGAAGAAAAGGCCGATGTCAAAGGAAAGTGTTTCCATTGCAACAGCGACGGCCATTGGAAGCGGAACTGCCCTACTTACCTGGCCACCCTGAAGAACAAGAAGGAAGGTCCTTCTGGAGGTATGCTCGTTATTGAGTCTAACCTTACGGTTTCTTCTGCATCCAGTTGGGTGCTTGACTCTGGTTCTAGTGCTCATCTGTGCACTTCTATGCAGGGTCTTGAGGATAGCAGGAGGCTGAGGGATGGAGACATGATCCTACGCATCGGTAATGGAGCAAGAGTTGCTGCAGTAGCCGTGGGAACATACCCTCTTCGATTACCATCTGGTTTAGACTTAGTTTTGAAAGACTGTTATTATGTGCCTGCAGCTAGCAGGAATTTGATTTCTGTTTCATGCTTAGCACAAGAAGGTTATGTGATCACCTTCTTTAAGGACCATTGTAACATTCTTTATGAAAGAAATAAAATTGCAAATGGTTTCCTTATTAATGGTCTTTATCAGCTACATATTGATGTACCTATTCTAACTATCGAGCAAAACGTGAATGCCAAACGACCTAGGGATAGTCCAAACGACAGAGATATCTATGGCACCTGAGATTAGGTCATATAGCAGAAGATAGGATCAACAAATTGGAGAAAAATGGGCTATTGAGTCCATTGACTTTTGAGTCATATCCAACTTGTGAATCTTGTCTTCAAGGCAAAATGACTAAACTCCCTTTTGTTGGACATGGGGAGAGGGCCACAGATCTCCTTGCCCTAGTACATACTGATGTGTGCGGCCCATTTGATGTGCCGGCTAGAGGCAATTTTGTCTACTTCATTACCTTTACCGATGATCTGTCTAGGTATGGGTATGTGTATCTTATGAGACACAAGTCTGAAGCTTTTGAAAAGTTCAAAGAATTCAGACATGAAGTAGAAAAACAAACTGAAAAACCCATTAAGGTTCTTCGATCAGATCGAGGAGGTGAATACCTTAGCCGGGAATTCCTAGACTATCTTAAGGAAAATGGCATAGTCTCTCAATGGACTCCACCAGGAACACCTCAACTCAACGGGGTTTCAGAATGGAGAAATCGGACTCTATTGGATATGGTTCGATCCATGATGAGCTTCACAGACCTCCCTGATTTTCTTTGGGGACACTTCATTGTTAACTTCAATTTATCTACTGAATAGGGTTCCCTCTAAAACCGTTCCTACCACACCGTATGAGATATGGCACGGTAAGAAACCAAGTCTGAGTCATCTCAGAATTTGGGGTTGTCCGGCTCATGTCAAAAGACAACAACAAGCGGACAAGTTAGAGTTTAGGTCCTTTAGAGCTCGATTCATAGGATATCCTAAAGAGTCATTAGGATACTATTTCTACATTCCAGAAGACCACAATGTGATTGTGAGTCGACATGCCATCTTTCTTGAAAAATAGTTTATTCAAGATAGCGGCATTGGAAAGCAGATTAAGCTTGATGAGAAAGTCTCACAAGTAGAACGAGCTAAGGACCAATTGGAACCAAATCAGGTTGAGCCAATAAGAACACTACCTCCTCCACCTCGTAGATCGGAAAGAGTTTCCCGTCCCCCTGAAAGATACTTAGGTATTATTTCAGAGGAAGTAGAGGAAATGTTCCTCATAGGTAATGGTGCTCATGGTGATGATCCCAAAACCTACAACGAGGCGATATCAGATATCGACTCCGAGAAATGGCTAGAGGCAATGCAAGTCAGAAATTGACTCGATGCACTCAAACCAAGTCTGGACCTTGGTAGATCCACCAGAAGGTATAGTACCTATTGGGTGTAAATGGATCTTCAAGAGAAAGATTGGTGCAGATGGGAATGTGGAGACATTCAAGGCTAGACTAGGTGGCAAAAGGTTATAGTCAACGCGAAGGCATTGACTATCAGGATACCTTTTCCCCAGTAGGCTATGCTAAAATCCATCCGCACATTGCTTGCCGTTGCAGCCTATTTCGATTATGAAATATGGCAAATGGACGTGAAAACGGCATTCCTAAATGGATATCTTGAGGAAGATATCTATATGGAACAGCCGCTAGGTTTCACATCCAGTGATACTGATCACAAGGTTTGCAAGCTGCAAAGGTCCATATATGGACTTAAGCAAGCATCTCGGAGCTGGAACACTCGTTTCAATGATGTGATCAAAAAGTTTGGTTTCATCAAAAATGAAGAGGAACCATGTGTTTTTCAAAAAGGGTCAGTGGGAGCGCTGTTGTCTTCCTCGTATTGTACGTGGATGACATCCTCCTTATTGGGAATGATATTCCCATGTTGACATCAGTCAAGATGTGGTTGTCCAAGGAATTCTCCATGAAAGACCTAGGTGAAGCATCCTTTATTCTAGGAATTAAGGTCTATAGGGATAGACCGAATAGGATGCTAGGACTTTCACAGAAGATGTACATAGAGGAAGTACTAAAGAGGTTTAGTATGGAAAACTCTAAGAGGGGATTAATACCCTTCAGACATGGTATTCATCTTTCCAAGAAGATGTGCCCCAGCACACCTGAGGAAATAGAACGCATGAGCAAGATCCCTTATGCTTCTGCAATAGGGAGCCTCATGTATGCCATGCTATGTACACGACCTGATATAGCCCATGCTGTGAGTGTCACAAGCAGATATCAGTCAAATCCAGGTGAAGAACACTGGACTTCTGTGAAATGTATCCTTAAGTACTTGAGAAGAACTAAGGATATGATGTTGGTCTTTGGTAATGGAGAACTCCAAGTCCAGGGATACACAGACTCGGATTTCATGTCCGATATAGATGATCGAAAGTCGACATCTGGGAGTCTGTTTGTGTGCAATGGTGGTGCTGTCAGCTGGAAGAGTTCCAAGCAAACGGTGATAGCAGATTCCACCATGGAAGCAGAATATATCGCTGCATCAGAAGCTGCGAAGGAAGCATTCTGGTACAAGAAGTTTGCTGCAGAAATTGGAGTAATGCCATCAGATGCCATTCCTCTATACTGCGACAACAATGGCGCCATAGCCCTTGCTAAGGAGCCGAGGTCTCACCAGAAATCCAAGCACATTGAGCGGCGATACCACCTCATCCGCGATTACCTCGAGAAGGGTTACGTCGAGGTCAAGAGAGTCAACTCCACAGATAATGTGGCAGACCCACTTACAAAGCCGTTGGGCCAGCAGAAGATCGAAGCCCACCTTGAGAAGATGGGACTTAGACTTGTAGCCAATTGGCTTTAGGACAAGTGGGAGATTGTTAGATATATGTGCCCTAGAAGCCAGAATTGGCTGACACTTGTAATACACTTCTAGGGGCAAAATTATAATTTTGACTATAATCAATAAAATGGGTTATTTTCTATCACATATGTGTATTTAGTGTCTGTGATACATCCTTTGAGTTAATGGTAATGATAATTCATATTTTCAAGAGTTGAAAATTTAAGACATGAATAATCATTATTAACTCATAAAATGCTCCCGACCATAGGATCATCACGAGGATGGTGATTGATCCGGAAGGTTGGTGTACAATCGCTTCTCTTTAGTAGATGAGTCTTGAGTCTACGGTGTGGAGACACCGGAGCGAGAGTACAGGTACTCGTTAGAGAACGAGGGCACTGAGCGTGACCACCTCGAGTAGTCATTAGGGAGTCTACCTTCTCGTCAATGACTGACTCGATGCTGCAGTAGTGTGTCTGGTTCTTTGACCTGAGATGCATCGGCAGTTCACCTTGAGGGTGTTATAGTTTGACTACACCATTACTCGGTCTCCTAGCCATATGGAACCCTGAGGTGTATGTTGGCTATAGCATGTTCATTGTAGGAACTGGATTGCATCAAGATGGAATCTATCTGGTACCTCGGTGGTAGGAGCAGCCCTATGATGAGAATCAAGTCCAGAAATCCCATGGCCATGGCAGAGTGAAATAATAGAAAGAGTTTCTATTTAGATTTTCACATTGGACTCGAATCGAATGATTACATCATATGACAGAGACTAGGGTTTGACGAGTTCACCTTAACCCTAATCTGATCGGGGCTCAAGATAGAAGAACTTAATCACACAGGTAGCTGCACCAAGAGGTTCGCATTCAGCTCTGATGGGTTGCCACCATATACTGCTAGGTGTCACTGGTGGATTTTGGGAGCAATTAGAATGATTTAGATGATCGATCATTCTAGCTGTTCGAATCAGAAGAGTTCTGATCCATCGAAAGGAGTTTCGATGATGTCGATGATAGAGATCATGACATATCCCATTACCATACAGAACTGAACCTAACTGGGTCACACAAACAAGGGTTTGAATCTGGTGATCATCAATTGAACTGATCTAGTTCAATTGATCTGAATGAGATTCAATTAGGTTCAAGGAAATCGTGCTAGCACTCGATTGAACCTAACGTTCTTCTTTTACTATCATAAATAAGTTGTCCTGACTGAGCCAAAGGAGTTTGTGCTCAATCAGAGGCCTTCATATGGTCTGACTGGAGGTTGTCCAAGTCAGAAAAGGTTGTCTTATTTTGTAAGACATTACCTGCCATTTTTGGTCACCTGCCATTTCTTGTTCTTTGACTTTGGTCAAAAGTCTACCTTTGACTGGTCAAACGTTGACCATTGACACTTTGACTTTTGACCACATGTCATGCACCTATTGGAGAGCTGGTGGGGGCCTGTCCCCCTGCCAGAACCTGGCAAGGAGAAGGGCGCACGCCAAGGGTGGCGTGAGCCCAAGTTGGAGGCGCCTAGGAGTCCTTGTTGGACAAGGACTCCATCTCCTTTTTGGATTCCAATTAGAGTTCTACTAAGAATCCAACTTTGACTGGTCTTAGGCACCCTCTAAGGAGGAATCCAGGGGACTCTATTCCCACCAATCAGATTTAGATCTGATTTCACAAAGGGTTTGTGATTGGTTGGGAAGGAAGAGGAGTTGGATCACAAGCTTAGTCTATAAATAAGACCCTGCGCCCAACTCAAAGAGTGAGAAAATTTCCCACCCCAAGGCTGCCTCTCCCTCCTTCCTCCATGCCAAACTCTTCTCCCCTCTCCTCTCCACGTCCAAAAGTTTTGGACTTTGGTTGGTGCGATTCAGATCAAGAGAAAGGCGATCAAAAAGCAAGAAGGCTGCGCTGCTGCAAAGGACGACTGCTGATCTTCAAAAGAGAGTTTTGAAGATCCTCCAGATCAGATCCAGATCTGATTTTTGGAGGTGTGATAGAGAAGAAGAGGATCTCCAGATCCAACCCGAGTGGATACCGGTAGAGGCCAGGCGCTTGCGTGGCTAGATCCAGAACCTTCCGCTGCAAATCAGGATCATCAACAGGGTAATAGGATTACCCAAATCAGGTAAATTAAATTTGATTTAATTTATCTTATTTTATTTTATTTATTAAAATAATAAGAATCAGATCTGAAAATATCAGATCTGATTGAGATCAAAGAGAAAAATTTTTGAAATATATCTCTTGATCTGATCAGATCTGAACGAACCTGGACCGGGAAATCAGGATTTCCCTTCAGAGCTAGTGGTGAACAAATATCATTAAGAATAAGGCTGGATGTTGACCTTATGAAGGGCTGGCTCTAGCAAGGCAAGAATTGTAATGCGATAGCTCTTTTCAGAATTCCACTATGCCCCTTTCAATGCTCCAAAAACCCAAGTACTGATGGAAATCAGGAATCAACTGGTGAGACCGAAAAGGATGCGCACTCACCTTGGTAAATGCAATCCTAGCAAGTTTTGCCTCTACCATCACGATCACGATCATGATACGAATGAGTGCATTCAGCTCCAGGACTAGATTGAGGAGCTCATCAGGCATGGTAGGCTAGGCCGATTCCTACGACGTCGGTCGGAAGGATGGGAGGATCAATCGAGAGCACCCCCATTGCTAGAACCTCCGAGGGGTAGGGAGTAGCGAGAAGATCGGCCCCCGATCAGCATCATTAATACCATCTCTAGGGAACCTCAGCGAGGGGAGGCTAGCAGGTCGGCTGAGGTTGGGAAGAGATGAAGAACTGAAGAGCCTATTGCTTTCACCGATGAGGATGCTTAAGGAGTCTGGTTTCGATACAACAATGCGGTTGTAATTTCTTTAAACATTGCTAATTATGATGTACGTCGCATTTTGGTAGATAATGAAAGTTTTGCTGACATTCTGTACTATGATGCTTTCTTTAAAATGTCCATACTCGATAATTGTCTGGGATCCATGAGCTCCCTGTTGGTTGGCTTTGTTAGCGATGCTGTGCTAGTGGAGGGAATGATAACTCTAGCCATGACTGCAGGACAGTATCCAAAGCAGGCCAAGGTATGGATCGACTTTTTGGTGGTAAAAGCTCCCTTCGCTTATAATGCAATCCTCGGCCGATCTGGTCTAAATGCACTATGAGCCATAGTGTTGACCTATTACCTGAAAATAAAATTTCCAACAAGCAATGAAATAGATGAAATCAGAGGCGATCGGGCATTAGCTCGATAATGCTACTCAATTGTCTTACAATATGGCACTTGACTTGACCCCTACCTAGTTGACGGGCTTGATGTCTGTGATGACCTTGCCAAAGAATGGGGCGAGCCCATAGAAGATCTTGTTACCATCCCCCTGAATGATGGAAATGTGGAGCATACGGTGCAGATTGGCTCCAATTTGGAGGATGAAGTTTGGGAGCAACTCATTGCCTTTTTATGGAGGAATGCCGACGTGTTCGCCTAGGTTTCAGTGGATATGGCTGGGATTGACGTCGAGGTTATGGAACATCGGCTGGCTGTTGATCCCAAGCATCGAGCAATGAAAGAAAGGGTTCGGGGCCACACACTAGAAAGGCAGAAGGCAATAGTAGAAGAAGTTGACAAGCTTCTCAATGCTGGATTTATTCAAAAAATCACCTATCCGACTTGGATCTCTAACGTGGTCCTAATCAAGAAGGCCAACAGCAAGTAGAGGATGTGTATAGACTTCAAAAAGCTGAACAAAGCCTATCCAAAAGATAGCTATCTCCTACCCAGGATTGATCAATTGGTAGATGCAACCTCTGGCCATGAGCTCCTCACCTTCATGGATGCCTTTTTCGGCTATAACCAAATACGGATGGCATTAGAGGATGAGGAAAAAACTACTTTTTTTACTGACCGTGGTCTTTACTGTTATAGGGTTATGCCTTTTGGACTCAAGAATATAGAGGTGTATGTGAATGACATGCTCGTCAAAAGCTGAGCTTTAATAAACCACATCATCAACCTCGAAGAGACCTTCAGTGTACTTAAAAAGTATAAAATGAAGCTGAACCCAATCAAGTATACCTTTGGTGTGACCTCGAAGAAGTTTCTGGGGTTTATGGTGTTGAGGCACGAGATCGAAGCAAAATCTAGAGAAAATCCAAGCTATTCAGGAGATGACTGCTCCAAAAATGATCAAAGAAGTTCAGCACCTGACTAGAAAAGTGGCATGCCTAAATTGCTTCATCTCAAGATCGATCGAATGATGCATGCCCTTCTTCCAAGTTTTCAAGCAACCAAAGAACTTCTGTTGGATGATAGAGTGCCAACGAGCATTTGAGAAGCTCAAAAATTACCTCGACTCGCCTCCACTGCTAGCTAAGCCTGAACCTAAAGAAAAATTATTCTTGTACCTAGCAGCCTCCTCGACGATCTTGGCAATAGTCCTGGTCAAGGAGGAAGCAAAGATGCAGCGATCAGTCTACTATGTAAGCCGGATCCTAAGAGATGCAAAGATCAGGTACTCTAAGTTAGAAAAATTGACTTACTCTCTCCTAATCACTGCCAGGAGACTCCGACCTTACTTTCAGGGATACACCAGAACGGTCCTCATAGATCAATCAATAAAAGCAGTCCTTCATCGAATGGATGCTTTCAGAAGAATTGTGAAATGGGCAATGAAACTCAGAGTTTGACATTAATTATCGACCCCGACCAATGATCAAAGCTCAGATATTGATAGATTTTATAGTAGAATGTACCATTCTAGATGAAGCCGAGCTTGAACAGGATGAGACTAGCATTCCATGGTTGCAATCAAACCTCTTCGAAGAGAGTGCCTACCTTTTCGAAGGTTTTTGGGCTCTGTACATGGATGGTTCGTCCAACTCCACTGGAGCAGATATGGGATTGGTCTTAGTCAACCCCAAGGGGGTCATCATCGAATACACGCTATGCTTTGAATTTTTTGCAACTAATAATGGGGCCGAATATGAAGCACTGATTGTCGGATTAAAAATAGCAAGAAAGTTAAAAGTAGATCGGCTTCAAGTCTATAGTGATTTTCAATTAGTGGTCGACCAAGTCAGTGGCAACTATGAAACACGGAAGGAAAGCATGATGAAATACCTTACGAAGGTAAAGAATTTGACTTCGGCCTTCGACAGTTTTGGCATTCAATAGATTTCGAGGGAAGAAAATATAAGAGCCGATCTTTACTCTAAATTGGCTACTTTAGTCCCAACCGAACTGTCCAAAGAAGTATATTTTGAAACTCTAAAATATCCAAGCTCAGAGGAATCATAGCTTGTTATGCAGATAGAGCTCGAGTTGAGCTAGATTGATCCGTTAGATGTCTATCTCAAGGAGGAAGTTCTTCCTCATGATCCGAAAGAAGCTCGAAAACTCAAAAATCAAGCCTCTCGGTATGTTTTGCATGAGGACAAGTTGTATAAAAGATCATATTCATTATCGCTATTAAGATGTCTCTAACCATCAGAGGTTGACTTCCAATTTTGAAAAGTGCATGAAAAAATTTATGGAAGTCATGTAGGAGCCAGATCCCTATCACAGAGACTACTTCAACAAGGCTACCATTGGCCGACCTTGTACCATGATTCTATGGAGTATGTCAAAAAATGTGACTGCTGTCAGAGAAATACAAATATACAAAGATAGCCAGTCTCTGAGCTTACTCCACTAAGCACACCTTGGCCATTTGCGCAGTGGAGAATGGATATACTTGGCCCTTTTTCAATGGTGTTCGGATAATAGAAGTTTCTTCTGGTTGCGATCGACTACTTCACTAAATGGGTCAAAGCCGAACTACTAGCAAAAATTACTAAGGCCAAGGTACAGAACTTCATCTAAAAATCAATCATCTACCGATTTGGTCTGCCCCAAACTCTCATAATAGATAATGGGCGATAGTTTGCTGAGATGAGGTTTGCTGAGTTCTGTGAAGATCTAAACATTTTCCATCGCTTCACGTTGGTAGCTCACCCACAGGCAAATGAGAAAGCTGAAGTGACCAACTGGATCCTATTGCAAGGCAACAAGATAAGACTCAAAAGAGAAAGAGGGGCCTAGGCGGACGAACTCTATCATGTTCTATGGGCATACCACACTACCCAAAGACTGTCGATCAGAGAAACACCATTCGTCTTAGCTTTTGGAATAGAGATAGTCATCCCGATTGAACTTAAACTTTTATCAACGTGGGTAGTGGCCTTCAATGAATAGCATAACCCGCAGAACCTCAGAGCCAACCTCGACTTATTAGAAGAAAAAAGAAAGGAAGCCCAAGTTCTGATGGCAGCTTATAGGCAAAGAATGGTCTGATACTATAACTTCAGAGTCAGAGGTAAAATATTTAGTGTGGGGGACTTAGTGCTTCGGCGAGCCACCATCTCTCAGTCTCAGAACTAGGGAAAGCTTGCCTTAAATTGGGAAGGGCCCAGGAGGTCATGGAGGTCATCCAACCCGGGACATACTACTTGAAGGAACTCGGAGGGGGGGGGGAGGAGACCTATCTCAACCATGAAATTCAAAAAATTTATGAATGTATTACCAATAATTTGATTATAATGAAATCTCCCTACTTCAACACCTTATTCTTTGTTGTATACCGGTGACAAAGGGGGACTACCCTCTGAGCTTGATCTCATGATAAATGCAACCCGTTAGGAATAGGAGGAGAATCTAGTCCTAACGTGAGCAAAGTTGAAGACCTCATTCATTTTAGATGAGATGAGAGGAGAGGTCTTGACAACGACCCTGATGTGCCTCTACAGTCCGTTAGAAATAGGAGGAGAACCTCATCCTAACGTGATCAAAGTCAAAGATCTTGTTCATTTTAGATGAGATGGGAGGAGAGGCTCTGACAATGGCCCTAATGTGCTCCTATAGCCCATTAGGAATGGTAGGAGAATCTCATCCTAACTTAAGCAAAGTCGAAGACCTCGTTCATTTTAGACGAGATGAGGGGAGAGGCCCTGACAATGGCCCTAATGTGTCCCTACAGTCCATTAGGAATGGGAGGGGAACCTCATCCTAACGTGAGCAAAGTCGAAGGCCTCGTTAATTTTAGACGAGATGAGGGGAGAGGCTCTAACAACAGCCCTAATGTGCCCCTACATTCTATTAGGAACATGAGAAGATCCTCATTCTAACATGAGCAAAGTCAAAGGCCTCGTTCATTTTAGATGGGATGGGGGGGAGAGGCCCTATCAATGGCCCAAAATGCACCCCCATGAGCCACGTTAGGAATAAGAGAAGAACCTCATTCTAACATAAGCAAAATTGATGACCTCATCAATATAAGATAGGATGGAAGGAGAGACCCTACCGATGACCCTAACGAACCCCCATAAGTCATGTTAAAAATAGAAGGAAAGCCTTATCCTAACACAAGCAAAAGTTGAAACATCATAGACCGAAGATGTGGAGAAGGAAGAAGCTTGATGGAGAATTCTTACACGTATTTTTCCACAATGATCTAACTATGTCAAATGCGAAAGGAAAAATCTTATCCTAGTTTGCAAGAGAGGTCTTAGTTCAATGTCCACAACAAGTCTGGAGTCCACAACCAGCTTGACATCCGCAACAAGCATTTCATAAAAGAATGAGGTAAAGAAGGTAAGACCGCAAATAGGCCTCAGGTTCATGTGAAATGAAAATAGCAAAAAATATATTATTGCATTATAGAAATGAGTTCACTACAAATAAAGCATAGGCTGACAAGATCGATTACACTGAAAGAAAGAAAAAAGAGGGGGAAGAGGTTGAAGCTTTAAGATGAACCAGATTCTTCAGAGTTCGGGCTGCTGGCTCTGGCTATCACCAAGGCCTACTTTAGCCTAAGGATCTCCTCCTCAAGTTCCTTCCTCTGGAAGAGACCATCTACATACATTCTATTGGCGAGCTAAAACCTGCCCTCGAGCTCTTGTCGTTGTCTCCTTAAAACTTCAGACTCGGCCTTTGCATTCTCGACAGTCCGATGTTCACAAGCGAGCTGAAGCATCAGCCATTGAACCTCGGCCTATTTCATCCCAACCACCTCTAAAAGCTCACCAATGGTCCTCTTCAAGGAGGCCATCTCCTTTGACTCACCACTCGCACTGGCTCTCTGATTATTGTATTGTCTAGTTGCTTTCGAAGATAAGCTGCCTCATCTCTAGCAATCTTGAGCTCGCCTTTAAGCTTAGACATCTTCTCCACCCAGGTTACTTGGAAGCTATTATGATGGTCCTCAACATCTTACAGCTGCTTTTGAAGCTGAAAAAACTTTATTGACCAGTCCGAGTCATACCGGACCTTATCAGTAGATCATAGTGAGCTCCCTTCTAGAAGATGGATCTTTTTCCCGGCATCCTTTAGGTCAGCTTCGAAAGAGTTGATCTTTGCTGTCAGTGCCCAGAACTTGTTGCTGGCATTTCTTTTGAGTTCGGTGACCTCCTTCTCGAAGCTGCCCTTTTGGATACTGAAGCTCACCGCTTCCTTCATATGCAAGTCTCGGAGGCGAGTGACCTCTTTGCTCGCTTCAGAAGCATTCTTTTATGAGGCTCGAAGGTCATCCTCCATCTTCTTCAACTTCTTGCTTAGAAGATGAACTTCCTTCCTAATGTTCTTTATCAAGGGCTTTATTGAAAACCCCTGAGGTAATGGATCAGTGATGGTGGGAGACTACATTCAAGATACAAAAAGTGCTCAAGGGTATGAAAATTTTTTTTACTTCATTTAATCAAAACTTTTGAGTACAAGACACAAAAAAAGGGTACAACTACTCGAGGATCTCAACCTTAGAGGGTGGAGCCGGATCACTCTCGGCCACCTCAGGTTTTTGAACTGGCTTGGACACCTCTACGGCTGGTTCAGATGGACCAGAAGCAAGCTCATCAAAGGAAAGATCAACTACAGCATTATACGATCCTACCTCCACGTCGTCTTTCTCCTCCTCCAAAAAGTTGAGGTTGAGCTCGGAGAACTTTTGGGCTATCCTACCTTCGTAGAGCTCAAAATCCTTGATAAATGCTTCTTGGCCAAACTCGACATTCAGGTTCTACATCTCGGGAGAGGTCTTGAACTCTTCCACAACCCGGGTCATTGCCTTCGAGATCGACTTTGCTATTTGGGTCTTCAGTTCGGCGACCCTATTTTTTACTTCCTTTCTCCTCTAAGGCTAGTGCGGCCTTTAGTCTGGCCGAGGTGAACTCCTCGTGGAGCGCATCCTAAAGACTTTCGATGTCCGTTGCCTTCTTCTCGGCAAGATGCTCGACCTTGTCGACCCCTTTTTTGAAGATAGCAGACCTCGACTCGAAGGTCCTCCTAGGCCCTCTATGCCTCCGCCTCCTGATGATGTGAGCAAGCATTTGGTGATCCAACTACAACAAACAATCGATGTTAAAAAAAAGAAAAGAAAAGAAGGAGAGAAAAAGAAAGAGTCGAGCAACGGAGTAATTACCTTAAGGATGGTTCCAATAGAACTCCAGATGAGCTGCCGTGGGTCTAGGTCGGCCATCTAATCAACCACCTCGGGCATGGTAAACCTGTCGGCAAGCTCCCGGATGATCATCAAATTGTTGAAGGGGTCCTCCCCTCGTTCGTTGTCGTTGCCATCTGGTCTGTTAAAGCGAGCCTTGTAGGACATCTTCGCAACGGCTTTCCTTTTCCTTCCCTCTCCTATCCCTTTTCTGATAGGGAGCTCCATAATCCAATCCCTACTGGAGGGACTTGAGGACATGGAAGGCGTTGGGCCCATGCTAGTGATGTCAACCTTAGCAGTTGGGGGAATCTCAGCATCGACGATGACCTTGGATGTAGCAGTAGTGGGGGCGGGGACTCTCGAGTTGGAAAAACTGACCTTCACCCTCTTTGAGCCATCTTCTTGTGCCTTCCCCTTCTTCTTCATGGTGAAGAGCCCTTTGGTAAGCATCTTGGCAGCTTGTGCATCCATTTCTGTAGTAGGAAAAGAAGAGTAGTCAGTAGCAATACACATGCATGAAACTGTGTGAACTCAAAAATCAAAAGATATACCAGCAAGATCGTGGAGATTCAGATCCAAGTTGAACAAGGTCTGCTCTTTTAGAAGGTCGGGAAGAGGAGGAGCTCGGTACATCTTAAGTTTATTGGAGGAATCAAGATCGGCTCCATCTAAGCTAGGATCTTGGTGAACTGACTCTCTAATGTAACCCCATAAAGGAAGATCTAATGGCAAGGTCGGGCAATGTATAAAAGTATACTTTTTTTCTAGTTGTGAATGAAAGAAGGGGCACCTTTCAATAACCCCTTCTTACTAACCTGAGGATAAAGTACCACCAATCCTTCATGAAAGTATAGCGCTTAAAGGTATAGAAATTTCTAAAAAGTGAAATGGTCGGCTGGACTTTGGTCAATCAATAGAGAGAGAGAAAATCTATGACAAACCAAAAGGAGCTCGGTATGATAGATGTGAAGGAGATATTTAAAAATCAGAAGAGGGTGACTACGAATGGGGGCAGTGGGAATCTAAATCCAGCATGCAAAGCTTTCAAGTACAAACAAAATCTGCCAGTCAGAGGAGAACTGATCCAGTCATCGGAGCTGGGGAGTTCAAGGTCATATTCTGGAGGGATTCCATATTGGATTTGGATCAAGAAAAGATCGTCCAGGATAAGGATGGATGGGATGGTGTCTGGGGCGAAAGATGAGCGAGACATGTCCTAAGTTCTACCTCGGCCAGGGGTGCAGAATCAAAGAAGGTTGGTCCAGACGAGCCCATGAATCGATGGAGTGTGAGGTTTCGAAAGATATTCGGATCAAGATGACCCAAGAAACCCCCCCCCCCCCCAAAAAAAAAAAATCAGGAAGACAAGGAGCCAGAAATGATAAGCACGAATAACCTACAAGAAGGGTTAGGAAACTGACCTAAACTGTTGGAGGAGGATGAAAGGATGATGGACATGATGAGGATCAATTGAAAGGGTGTCTGAAGCTCAGAAAATTGAGAGAAGAATGAGACCCATGGGAAGAAGGCGAACAGGGGTCGAAGGAAGAAGAAGACTCGAGTAGGGATGACTTCCGAACAATAGAAGAAGGCCTTAAATAGCCAGAGTCAACCTGAAGCAGTTATGATTGTGGATCAACTTCGGTCGGTCTACATGTGCCGCGTGTCCCACTCATCATGATAAAAAAGTGGCGACAGGCGGAGTCTTTATGGCGCCATGCCTATGGCAGATTTGGACTTATTTCAGACTTAGAAAGTTTCGGTGCTAGCACGGTAAAGATCAAAACATCTCATCCTAATAAGCACGGAAATCTGGGTCCAGACTTCGGCCATCACCTTTTTTCCTTCCTTCAAATTTCGAACTCGAGAGTAGGAAGACTATTGTTGGGGATAAACCTAGCTCTCGTTGAAGTCCAGTCTGATGCTTAGCCTAATGTAATTGTTAATCATGGAAGAGCTTTGATTAAAAATTCTCTTCCAACGGCCAAACTCCTCCCGGACTCCTCCAGCGGTTGAACTCCTCCTGGACTCCTCCAGTGGTCGAATTCCCCATAGTCATTCAGTTCGGTCTCCACACGAGTTCGGTCTCATACATGGCATGAATCGACCTACACCCGGACTACCTTAGAGGAGTCCGAACTCCTCTAGAATTGATACAGCTTAAAGGTCATCACCAACCGATGCCCATCCCTCAAAACTTTGACTATCAAATCTCAAATGGACTGGCATCTCATGGCAACAAATACTATCCTCCATAATAAACTCCATGTTGCCCTGAGTGGCCCACTATCCAATAGTTATGGTTGTCACCATCAATTTATTACAGGCTTTATCTATAAAAGGAATCCTCTAAATATGTTTTCTCTAGGCTCTCTTCTTCCTTCCGAAAACTCTGCAACTTTCTTGACAGAGCACTCCATTTCTGTTGGCCAAAAAAGCTAATTTGACCGTCGGAGGGTTTTGCTGGAGCCGCCACCCCGGGCTCTGGATGAGACTTGTTTTGCATGTCACCAACGGTGACTTCATCTTCTCTGACTCCAGTACTTCTTCGATGGCAACCAAATTTTGCACCAACATCTATGATTAACCATTTTACATAAGCCAGGCACCTTAAGACCCTAAGGTGCAAAAGTGTTGGCTTACGTCCTGTCCATATCTCATATGGAGTCTTAATTACAGACTTACTTGCAACCCTATTTAACAGATAGCAAGTCAATTTGAGTGCATATCTTCAAAAGGATATCGGCAAGCTAGCAAAACTCATCAAGGATCGAACCATATCTAACAGAATTCGATTCCTCCTCTTAGACACACCTTTATGCTATGGTGTTCCTGGAGCAGTCCATTGGGAGCGAATCCCATTCTCTCCTAGATATGTTAGAAACTCACCAAAAAGTTATTTTCCTCCTTGGTCAAATTGAAGAGTCTTAATATTCTTTTCAATTTATTTTTCTACTTCACTTTGGAATTATTTGAATATTTCAAATGACTCTGACTTATGTTTCATTAGATAGACATATCCATATCTGGATAGATCATCTGTGAAAGTAATGAAGTAAAGATATCCACCTCTGGCACTTGTGATCATTGATCCAGATACATCAATATGTACTAGACCTAAGAGCTCAGTGGCTCTCTCATCTTTTCAAGTAAAAGATGACTTGGTCAGTTTTCCAAGAAGACAAGATTTATAGGTTGAAAGTGATTTACAATCATTGACTTTGAGAATTTTTTTTTGAGTTAACATATTTATCTTATTCTTGTTGATGTGACCTAGCCTACAGTACCATAAGTAGATATCAGATATACTATCTAATCTAGGGTGCTTGCTAGTGGAATAGATTATATTAATTGATTGTGATAATATATACACACCATTATTCAAATATCTAGAGAATATAGTAATATCATTCATAATGACATTACAAAATTCTGTTTTTATTGAAAAATCATAATCATCTTTGCCCAAAAGGCCTACAAAGTGACATTCAAAAAGAAACTAGGACAAAAATGATAATCACTAAGAATAACTGTATGAGACTCAAATAAAAATTTCAAGATTTCTAATGCTAGAACTAGAGCTGATCTTCCATCTTCAATGTTCAGGAACCTCTTACCTTGCTCGAATCTTCTGCTGACCTGCAACCCCTACAATGAATTGAAAATATAGTAAGGGCTACCAGTATCTAATATCTAGTTAGTTTTATCATAAATAAAGAAATTATAAGAAGTTATTATATAAATACCTTGCCCAGCAATAACTTACTTTTTTCTCGATCCGTTGGGGTCCAGTGAGATAATGTACTGAGGATAGTTTCTCTTCTAGTGCCCCCGCTTCTTACAGAAGAAGCATTCAACTTGAATCTTATCAAGCTTGATCTTCTTGGTCTGGCCCGGTACAAATGTCCCAGCCTGAACTTGCATCTTCTTTGATTTCTTCTTTTTGTTCTTCTTTTCTTTCTTAAAGGATCGAGAACCAAAAGATGAATCTTCCACTAAGTTCACCAACTCCTTATAGAGCTAGTGATCCTTCTTAAAGTTCTGAAGCAACCCTATTAACCCGTGGTAGTTAATTTTAGGCTTTGTCAATCTATAATGAGTAAGGAATAGAAAATATGATTTGGGCAATGAGTTTAAAATCACATCTTCTCTAGTTGCTCATGCAAGAAAAATTCAAGCTTGCTCAAACTTCCATCAGCTCGATCATGTACAGTACATGATCAATGATAGAAGCTCCATCCCTCATCTTGGCATTAAAGATGGCACAACTGGTCTTGTGTCTCTCAACATTATCGGGTGTACCAAAAGACTCGTTCAACACTTGAAGCATATCTTCTGGCTAAGCTGACTCAAACCTACGATTGAACTTGTCGCTCATGGTAGCCAACATAATGCAACATACCATGATTCGATCATTGAGCAACTTCTGGTAAGTGTCTCTGACCATTCCACAAGCATTGGGTGCTGGCTCCTCAGGTGTCGAATCTATCGGTACATACAAAATCCGTTCATGCTCCAGAACAATCTTTAACTTTTGGTACCAATTATTAAAGTTGGATCTTACCAACTTATCATTATCTATCAATGATCGGAGCAAAAGGAAAGTGGCCATGTCTGCATGAAGGAAAACCAAAATCTAATTAGTATTTAATTCGTTAAACTTAAAGATTTGGACTTTAACCAAAAGATTCTCTCACTATTTTATTCAAATTGGTTGCCTCTACTTCCAATTTAAGGAATTATCCTAATTCCTTAGTGGGTACTAAAATTTACATAGATTGCATACAAGCTCAACTTTGGTTCGTCAACCCATGTACATCTAAGAGTAGATTCATAACTAATTATTTCTTTAAATAATTTTTAATAATTTAATTTTGCCTTAGTCCCTAATCAGTAGGCTTTAGCCTTCACTGAAAAGATCCGATTAGGTCCAACCATTAACATAACCGTACTTGGTCCATCTAACCGATGAATAATTAAGTCCAACTTTGATTGGTCAATCTAACTACCATTTAGATAGATGCGGCCAAAAAATCGTATTATGAATAATAATCCCATTAGCTAATAAGCACGAGATCTTTGTGCCTCTAATAATTATCAAACTAATGGATCCATTATCATCCACTTAATGGAAGGCTATAATCTAGTTATCACCATAAGTATTTCATTTTTAAGGACCTAATAATTTTAGAAGATTTAATTGATTTGATTTAATGAAGATAGAGAGAATGAGCCAGCCAATTTTGATCCTTTCATTGACTTCATTAAGTTAGATATAAAAAAGAACCTAATTCAAACCGACATTAGGAGCACCTAAATCAGTCACACTAATTTACCTAATTAACATGGGTGAGCCCAAATCACTAAGTGATCTAATCAAAATCTAATTCACCAGGATGGCCAGGTAATTGAGATCAGTAGAAGGGATATACTGTTAACTCATCAAAGATCGAATCAGTGCGAGTAGCTTCTAATTAAAAACTACTGTCAGACTACCAAACTTATCTTAGACACCATTCGGTTTGTTAGTTTCAACTTGACCAACCTAGTAATTTTGGGTTTGACCATGTAGCCAAGAATTAAGTCCATCTTGGTTCTCGTTAAAGACATGGACTTGACCAATTACAACCATTGTAATTGATCTAGAGAATCCTTGACCTAATTTAAGACAACTATTGATTAGATTTAATCAATTCTCTAATTAAGTCCATTCTTTAATCTAATCTTAGGTTTAATCCAATTAATAGACCTAATTTCCACTAACCCATTAACCTAATGTATTATGATTTGTATCTTAGGATCTTCAACTCACAATCCTAGATCCTAATCAATCAATTTTTAATTCTTAATTAAGTTTTGGGCTAAGAATTAGGGATCGGCATTTCAAAAATTATTTTCATATTTGTAAAAAATTTTTGCAACATGGTTCTACCAACCAGTTGCATGTTTGATTCATAATCAATATGCACATATAACAAATATGAAAACTATTGGGGATAAATCCCGCTCCCGCCGAAGTCTAGCTCGATGCTCAGCCTAATGCAACCTGTAGCCACGGAAGAGCTTCAACGGACATATCTTGGCCAAACTTCTATAGTCGGCTGAACTACTTAGCCGTCGAGCTTCTTCTAACCCGTTCAGTCGGTCGAACTGCTTAGCGACTGAGCTCCTTGGACTCCAAGCGGCCGGGCGTCAACGGAATCCCCCAGCGCCCGAACTCCTCAGCGGTCGTCCCTCGACCGAAGTCCCCAAGCGGCCGTCTCTTTAGCCGATCGAGCTCCTCCGAACTTCTCTACAGCTGAACTCCCCCCGAGCCTTCCCTTCAGCCAGACTCTCCTATAAGTTCGAACTCCTCTAGATGAATTATCGCCATCAGTCTACAACAGGCGATGAGATCGAACGATATGGTCGCCACTACTGGCGACACCACTCTCTCCATAACCAGCCCCATGCGGCCCACAACCTATCAATATGGCTATCACCATCCACCTGACGACACCATCCTCTCCGTACCGAACTCCATGCAGCCCCAATGGCTCTCTGCCAGGCGGATGGCCGTCACCATCAACTGAACTCCGCCTATAAAGGACCCTCCAGATACGCTAACTAAAATCTCTCTGATCTCTAAGCTCTCCTCTTCTCGCCCAAGCTTCAGAACTCATTCCCGAGCACTCCATTCTTGTTGGCCAGAGCTGACTTGATCGTCGGAGGGTCTTGCCGGAGCCACCCCCCACCGGCTCTGGATGGGACTTCATTTTGTTGGTCCCCAACGACGACCTCCTCGGCCTCGACTCCATCGACCTCCAGCAACCTCCGGCGACGACCAATTTCTGCACCAATAGATTGGCGCTAGAAGGAGGGCCCGGGAATCTGATCTCAGGCCGAGGCTCCTCTTCTCGGGAGAGATCTTTCTCTGAGCGAGGTGGCTTTTCGGAAGAGATTCTTATCTCTGGCCGAACTTCTTGGAAGAGATCTTATACTCCTAGTCGAGGTTCTCGGAAAAGATCTTATCTCTTGCCCGAGGTTTGGTGCTCATGTTAGGAGAGGTTCTTTCCTATTCCTAACCGAGGTTGTCCCACGGTCGGTGGGGAGAGATTTTATCTTTCTTAGCCAAGGTTGTCAACGGCCATCGGGAGAGATCTTATCTCTAGTCGATAGGTTGATGCCTCAAATGTTTAGGATGAGGTTCCTCCTGTTCCTAAAGTCGAGGTTGTCTCGGTCGCTCGGTGAGAAGATCTTATATCTCTAGCCGAGGTTGACTCAGTCGTCGGAGAGATCTTATCTCTAGCCGAGGTTGTCAACAGTCGCTTGGGGAGACGATCTTATCTCCAGTCGAGGTTGATGCTCGTGTTAGGATAAGATCTTCCTCCTGTTACCTAACCGAGGTTGATCGGGTTGCTGCGAAGAGATCTTACTCTAGCCCGAGGTGTCAATGGCGCTTGGGAGAAGATCTTAATCTCTCTAGCCGACGTTGATGCTACGTGTTAGGACAAGGTCTTCCTCCTGTCCTAACCGAGGTTGTCCACGGTCCGCTCGGGAGAGATCTTATTCTAGCCGAGGTTGATGCTCGTGTTAGGACGAGGTCTTCCTCCTGTTCCTAACTGAGGTTGTCCACTGTTGCTCGGGAGAGATCTTATCTCTAAACCGAGGTTGTCAATGGTCGCTCGGGAGAGATCTATCTCTGACCGAGGTTGATGCTCGTGTTAGGATGAGGTCTTCCTCCTATTCCTAACTGAGGTGACTCGATCGCTCGTGAGAGATCTTATCTCTTGCCGAGGTTGTCAATGGTCGCTCGAAAGAGATCTTATCTCTAGCCGAGGTTTGACCTCGGTCGCTCGAGAGAGATCTATCTCTAGCCAGGTTGATGGCTCGTGTTAGACAAGGTCTTCCTCCTATTTCCTAATCGAGGTTGTCCACGGTCGCTCGGGAGAGATCTGTATCTCTAGCCAAGGTTGATGCTCGTGTTAGGACGAGGTCTTCCTCCTGTTCCTAATCGAGGTTGTCCATGATCACTCGGAAGAGATCTTATGTCTAGCCGCGGTCTTGTCAACGATCGCTCGGAGAGATCTTATCTTTGGCCGAGGTTGATGCTCATGTTAGGATGAGTCTTCCTCCTGTTCCTAACCGAGGTTGACTCGATCGCTCGGAGAGATCTTATCTCTAGCCAAGGTTGTACGATGGTCGCG
>QRFJ01003161.1:0-32233 GCA_006176705.1 Cocos nucifera | reverse complement strand
GATCCCTCCCGAGCATCCGCATCGACCTCGACTGTAAGAGACAATATCGCCCCCAAGGAGCGCAACCTCCAGCTTCGATCGCAGCGGATGAAGCCCCTCGACCTCGGCTGGAGATGGGATCTTCCCCGGGCTTCAACTTTGATATCAACTTCAGCTGGAGGTGAGATCTTCCCCGAGCTTCAACCTAGACCAGCACGGAGCTCAGAGAAAGACTTTGGTAGTCGCCTTTCCTGCACTCCCTTCCTTCGATTTTTGAACTCGGGAGTGGGGGGGCTAGTGTTGGGGATAAATTCCGCTCCCACCAAAGTCTAGCTCGATGCTCAGCCTAATGCAACCTATAGCCGTGGAAGAGCTTCAACGGACATGTCTTGGCCGAACTCCTAAAATCGGTCGAACTACTTAGCCGCCGAGCTTCTTCTAACCCATTCAGCCATCCGAACTGCTTAGAAGTTGACTCATGTGTTAGAATAGGATCCTTTCACCTTACTAGCCTGTTCATCCACTGATCAGAGAGTATCTCTCGAGAAGTGGATGTATGAAGATAACAAAGCTAGGTATTACATGTTGGGCTCGATGTTTGATGAGATCTAGCACCAACATGAAGACATTTAGACTAGCCATCAAATGTTGGCTCACCTGCATGAGTTGTTTGGTGAATAGAGTCGCACAGCCAAATATCAAGTCACTAAAAGACTTTTTAAGGCTCAAATGCATGATGGGCAGTTAGTCCAAGATCATTATCTTATAATGATCAAGGACTTAAAAGAGCTTGAGAAGCTTGGTGTCAAGTTAAATTAGGATCTACAGACTGACATAATTTTGCAGTCCTTGACTGATGCGTATCGGTAGTTCATCATGAACTACCATATGCATAAAGTTCAGAATACCTTGGCTGAGCTTATGAATATGCTGGTTGCTGCTGAGCTTTCTATGAAAAGTTTTAAAGGCTCAGTACTTACTATGGAGCGAACTTCTTCCAAGAGAAAATCTTTTGGGAAGAAGAAGAAGTCCATAAAGAAGCAGAAGGTAAATGATGAGAAGAAGAAGAAGGCAGAGCTAAAGAAGAAAGCCGCTAACAAAGAAAAATATTTTCATTGTAACACTAATGGCCATTGGAAGTAGAATTGCTCTCTTTACCTGACCAGTTTGAAGAACAAGGAGGCAGGTCCTTCTGGAGATATGCTCGTTATAGAATCTAATCTTATGATTTCTTCTATATCCAGTTGGGTGCTTGACTCTAGTTCTAGTGCTCACTTGTATACTTCTATGTAGGATCTTGAGGATAGCAGGAGGCTGAGGGATGGTAAAATGATCCTGTGCATCGAGAATAAAGCAATTCTACTTCTTGTTATGGTTGTGGGAACGTACCTACCCTCTGGAGTTGCTGCTATGGTTATGGGAACCTACCCTCTGCAATTATTGTTAGGATTAGATTTAGTACTTAGGAACTATTTTTATGTGCCTGCAGTAAGCAGAAATTTAATTTCTATTTCATGTTTAGTACAGGAAGGCTATGTAATTAGTTTTCTTAAAGATCATTGTAATATTCTTTATGAAAGAAATAAAATTGCCAGTGGTTTCCTTATAAATGGTCTCTATCAGTTACATATTAATGTTTCTATTTTTAATATCGAGCAAAATGTGAATGCCATAGGATCAAAGTGACCTAGGGATAGTCTAAATGATAGGTATCTTTGGCACCTTAGGCTAGGTCATATAGCTGAAGACAGGGTTAACAAATTAGAGAAATTTGGGCTATCGAGTCCATTGACTTTTGAGTCATATCTGATTTATGAATCGTACCTTCATCGCAAAATGACCAAGCTTCCTTTTATAGGACATGGAAAAAGGGCCACAAACCTGCTTGCCCTAGTATATATTGATGTATGCGGCCCATTTGTTATGCCAGCCAGGGGCAATTACATCTACTTCATCATCTTTATCGATGATTTGTCTTGCTATGGGTATGTGTATTTGATGCGACACAAGTTTGAAGCTTTTGAAAAGTTCAAGAAATTCAGACTTGAAGTAGAAAAACAAACAAAAAAATCCATTAAGTTTCTTTGATCAGATCGAGGAGGCGAATATCTTAGTCAGAATTTCTAGACTATCTTAAGGACAATGGCATAATCTCACAATGGACTCCACCTAGAATGCCTCAACTCAACGGGATTTCAGAATAGAGAAATCGGATCCTATTAGATATGGTTCGATCCATGATGATCTTCACGAACCTTCTTAAGTTTTTTTGGGGATATAGTCTGTTGACCACTATATATCTATTGAATAGGGTTCTATCTAAGCGATGTCACTTATAATACACTTCTAAGAATAATTTTATAATTTTGACTATAAATTAATAAATAGATTATTTTCTATCATAGTATATATTTAAAAGTATTTGTGATACATCCTTTAAGTTAATGGTAATGGCAATTCATATTTTCAAGAGTTGAAAATTTAAGATATGAATTTTCATAATTAACTCATAAACTGCTCCCAATTGTAGGATTATCATGAGGATGGTGATCGATCTAGAAGGTTGGTGTATGGTCACTTTCTTAGGATAGACGTGTCTTGAGTCTATGGTGTGGAGACACCAGAGCGAGAGTATAGATACTCGTTAGAGAATGAGGGCACTGAGCATGACCACCTTGAGTAGTCATAAGAAAGTCTACCTTCTCATCAATGATTGACTCGATGCTATAGTAGTGTATCTGATTCTTTGACCTAAGGTGTATCGATAGTTCACCTTGAGTGTGTTATAGTTTGACTACACCATAACTCAGTTTTCTAACCATTTAGAATTCTGAGGTGTATGTTGGCTATAGCATGTTCATTGTAGGAATTGGATTGCACCAATAGGGGATTTATCTACCTCAATAGATGAGGAGTAGCCCTATGATAATCACGAGATTGAGTCCATAAGCCCATGGCCATGGCAGAGTGAAGATGATAGAAAGAGTTTCTATTAGGATTTCACATTGGACTCGAATCGAATGATTAATTCATATGACGGACATTGGGTTTGACGAGTTCACCTTAACCCTAATCTTGTTGGGGCTCAAGATAAAAGAACTCAATTATATAGATAACTATACCAAGAGGTTCACTTTTAGTTCTGATGGATTGCCACCATATACTGCTAAGTGTCACTAGTAAATTTTGGGAGTAATTAGGATGATTTTGATGATCAATCATTCTAATTGTATGAATCAGAAAAGTTCTGGTCCATCGAAAGGTGTTTCGATGATGTCGATGATGGAAATCATGACATGTCTCATTACCATACAAAATTGAATCTAACTAGGTCACACAAACAAAAGTTTGGGTTTGGATGTCATTAATTGAGCTGAGTCAGTTTGATTGATTTGGATTAGATCCAATCAGGTTCAAGGTAATCATGCTCGCACATGATTGAGCCTGACTTTCTTCTTCTAAAATCTTTCTGATTCATTACAATTGAGTTAAATTTGATTTAACTCATTCTTATATTTTGAATGGATTTATTTTCATCTAACTAGAATAAGTCTAGGTCAGATTAATTATAGAAATTAAATCCATTCATAGAAAATTTGAATTGACATGTTTGAGAGAATTGAGGGTCACCTAATCAGATGCTTCTAGAAAATTTTTTAGAAATTATTTTGATCTAATTTTTGGATATGTGATAGAGCATGAGTTATAAATTGGGTGTACTAAATTTTGTGATTTTTAGAGATGTTTAGACTAAGTTATGATAGAGTTTGATTTGGATCAAACTCTTGAGAGAAGAGTCCTAGGTTTAGTGGACTCTTCCTTATCTGCTCATGCCGATACCTTTTTGAATCATTTTTGGAAAAAAAAATAGATGAGATCTGATGGTTTTTCGTGGAGAATACATCTTAGAGTCCCAATGATAAAATAAAGGAGTTATTTTAGTCAAAAGGAACTCTAAGTAGGTGTTGGACATAAAAGGCTTTCTCACGTCAAAGTGCATTCAATGCAAGAAATAATTTTCCATGCCCAAAGTCTGCCATCCCTAATATCCCATACCCCCTCTATTCTCTCTCTTCTTCTCTTCTACAAGCTTAAAATATTAGGTACAAATCTAAGAAGAAGGTCTAATATTTTTGGCACAATATTCAGGATCTATGCGACGGTGTTCTTGTGATGGATGGGCTGCCTTCAGAAATAGTTTTGAAGGTTCTTCGGATCAGATCTAAATTTAATTTTTAAAGAAAAGGTTTATGTGAAGAAGACATTTAGATCTTTTCCAAGTAGATACCAGTAGAGGCCAGACACGTGCATGGCTCCTTCCAGAACCTCAAGAATCAACAGGATCATTATAGGATAATTAGATTACCCAATCAGGTACTTTAAATTAAATCTAATTTAATTTTAATTTTTAATTTTTAATATCAGATCATCATGACTAGATCTGAGATCTCTTAGATCTAACTAGATTATTTAAGATTTTTTAGAAAAATCCTCCTTAGATCTGATCAGATCAGCATGATCCTACGGTGAAAAATGGTTTTTTTCCTTCACCTAAATCAACATGTTTTGTATTATCAATTAGATTTTAACTAATACTACCAATAGGTCATCCAACATTCACATAGTAAGACTTAGAACATTCTAATCTAATCTGTTAGATATATGCCCTAGAAGCCAGAATTGGCTGACACTTGTAATACACTTCTAGGGGCAAAATTATAATTTTGACTATAATTAATAAAATGGGTTATTTTCTATCACATATGTGTATTTAGTGTCTGTGATACATCCTTTGAGTTAATGGTAATGATAATTCATATTTTCAAGAGTTGAAAATTTAAGACATGAATAATCATTATTAACTCATAAAATGCTCCCGACCATAGGATCATCACGAGGATGGTGATTGATCCGGAAGGTTGGTGTACGAATCGCTTCTCTTTAGTAGATGAGTCTTGAGTCTACGGTGTGGAGACACCGGAGCGAGAGTACAGGTACTCGTTAGAGAACGAGGGCACTGAGCGTGACCACCTCGAGTAGTCATTAGGAAGTCTACCTTCTCGTCAATGACTGACTCGATGCTGCAGTAGTGTGTCTGGTTCTTTGACCTGAGATGCATCGGCAGTTCACCTTGAGGGTGTTATAGTTTGACTACACCATTACTCGGTCTCCTAGCCATATGGAACCCTGAGGTGTATGTTGGCTATAGCATGTTCATTGTAGGAACTGGATTGCATCAAGATGGAATCTATCTACCTCGGTGGTAGAGGAGCAGCCCTATGATGATCATGAGAATCAAGTCCAGAAGCCCATGGCCATGGCAGAGTGAAAGAGTGAAATAATAGAAAGAGTTTCTATTTAGATTTTCACATTGGACTCGAATCGAATGATTACATCATATGACAGAGACTAGGGTTTGACGAGTTCACCTTAACCCTAATCTGATCGGGGCTCAAGATAGAAGAACTTAATCACACAGGTAGCTGCACCAAGAGGTTCGCATTCAGCTCTGATGGGTTGCCACCATATACTGCTAGGTGTCACTGGTGGATTTTGGGAGCAATTAGAATGATTTAGATGATCGATCATTCTAGCTGTTCGAATCAGAAGAGTTCTGATCCATCGAAAGGAGTTTCGATGATGTCGATGATAGAGATCATGACATATCCCATTACCATACAGAACTGAACCTAACTGGGTCACACAAACAAGGGTTTGAATCTGGTGATCATCAATTGAACTGATCTAGTTCAATTGATCTGAATGAGATTCAATTAGGTTCAAGAAAATCGTGCTAGCACTCGATTGAACCTAACGTTCTTCTTTTACTATCATAAATAAGTTGTCCTGACTGAGCCAAAGGAGTTTGTGCTCAATCAGAGGCCTTCATATGGTCTGACTGGAGGTTGTCCAAGTCAGAAAAGGTTGTCTTATTTTGTAAGACATTACCTGCCATTTTTGGTCACCTGCCATTTCTTGTTCTTTGACTTTGGTCAAAAGTCTACCTTTGACTGGTCAAACTTTGACCATTGACTTTGACTTTTGACCATGTGTCATGCACCTATTGGAGAGCTGGTGGGGGCCTGTCCCCCTGCCAGAACCTGGCAAGGAGAGGGGGCGCACGACCCTAGGCGGTGTGCAGCCCAAGTAGGAGGCGCCTAGGAGTCCTTTGGACAAGGGACTCCATCTCCTTTTTGGATTCCAATTAGAGTTCTCCTAAGAATCCATTTGACCAGCCTTAGGTGACTGGTCTTAGGGCACTCTAATCTAAGGGAATCCAGGGGTCTATTCCACCAATCAGATTTAGATCTGATTTCACAAAGGGTTGTGATTGGTTGGGAAGAGGAGTTGGATCACAAGCTATAAGGTCTATAAATAAGACCCTATCTAATGCCCTAAATTGAGAGATTCTGATTTCCCATGCCCCAAGGCTGCCTCTCCCCTCCTTCTCCATGCCAAACCTTCTCTTCTCCCTCTCCTCTCCACGTCCAAAAGGAGTTTTGGACTTAGTTTGGTGCGATTCAGATCAAGAGAAAGGCGATCAAAAGCAAGAAGGCTGCGCTGCTGCAAAGGACGACTGCAGATCTTCAAAAGAGTTTTGAAGATCCTCCAGATCAGATCCAGATCTAATTTTTGGAGGTGTGATAGAGAAGAAGAGGATCTCCAGATCCAACCCGAGTGGATACCGGTAGAGGCCAGGCGCTTGCGTGGCTAGATCCAGAACCTTCCGCTGCAATCAGGATCATCACAGGGTAATAGGATTACCCAAATCAGGTAAATTAAATTTGATTTAATTTATCTTATTTTATTTTATTTTATTAAAATAATAAGAATTAGATCTAAAATATTAAGATCTGATTTAGATCAAAGAGAAAAATTTTTGAAATATATCTCTTGATCTAATCAGATCTGAACGAACCTGGATCCGAAAAATCAGGATTTTCCCTTCAACTGGTATCAGAGCCATGGTTCTAAAATTATTTAGATCTAATTTTAAATTTATTTTTAATTAAAAATAAGTGATTTTAGATGTCACATGAGATGTGATCAGATCTAAAATCAGAAAAAATTAAAATTAAATGATTTGGATCTAAGATTATGAAGATATGCATGACTAGTTCTAGAAATAGAATAGTTCTATAGAATAGTCTTGCATGTCATAATTTTTGATTTAATCTAATTATAATTTTTAGATCTATTTATTTACTATTTTTTGATATTATAAGTATTATAATAACATCTAAAAAATAGCAAATAAAATTTATTTAATTTTAAATATCATATGAGATATGATTGATGCATGTCTAGACTAGTTGTAGAATAGTTCTACATAATTGTCTAGATTAGAATTTATTTTGATTAGATCAATTTAAATCTAATTTTTTAGATTATTATGAGATAATTTAGATCTGAAAAATATGCATGATTTGATACATGAGATGTATGCAAAATATGCCATGATTAGATCTAATTTTTATATATGAGATATATGATATAGATCTAAAACTGTTTTGTAGTATTTACATGTTCCTGATTAAGGCGTTCCTCTTGGCCGTCCGGTCATAAGAACGAAGAAGGGTTTAAAGGCCCTCTCTTCCCATTCGATGGGGTGTTCTTATGATGTGTAGGGGTGCTGCGTGTTCGTCCTTAATCAGAAACCCAAAACTTACTTTCTGCAAAACCCTAGATCCTGAAACCCTAGGATTTATTGTGCATATTTTGTTTATGAACCCTAACTTAATTAAGAATTAAGATTTATGGAATATTAATTAGGTCTAAAATTGAGAATTTTAGATCTAAGACATATTCATAATACTGGGTTCGGGCTTGGGTAGCTCAATTAGGTCTAAGCGGTTGATCAAACCGAATCAAGAGTTGGTTAGATGGGATCAACAATGCTTAAATTGACCAGCCTAATAGGATTAAGTCTGGGTCAAGATCGAGTCACGATCATCAGCAAGACCTAATTAGGCTCAGAGGTTAGAGTCTGGATTGTAGGCTAACCCAATTGGTTCTGACTCAACAATTTGGTGTCTAAGGTAAGTTTGGCACATACGACCGACTGGTTTTTAATTGGAAGCTACTCGACCTGAATGCATTCTTGTACGAGTTAATGGCATATTCCTTCCACCGGTCTCACTTACCTGGCCATATCTGTTGACACAGTTCTGATCTGAGGTGGTCAATAATCCGAGCTAACCCATGCCACTAGGTTAGTCATAATTGTTATGACTATGCCAAGTCTAGTTTAATGAGACCTGAATCAATTCTCCCTAAGAAAAGATTAAGTCTGAGGTCTTCCACCATTGTAGATGTGCGGGCCCTTCCCGGGGTTGATTGTTCTCGGCTGGATACAGTGGCTCAGTTGCACCGAAAAGATGCAACCATGTCTATTAGGCATTGGATGCTATGGGCTGGAGGATGAGTTGGGCTCAATATTTCGGATACGGTGAGAGACTCAATTAGGAACCCAGTCTATGCAAATGGTGGGTCTGACTTAACTAAGGAGTGGATCAATATTTCGGGATACGGTGAGATTCATGAATTAGAGACCAAGTTTGGGTGCACCATGATTAGAGAATCATTGAACAAGAGTTGTTCACTCATTGGCTAACCCATCACCAATAACTGTTAGGTGAGGTGATGAGTCAGTTGGTGAGACCGCACCACCCACTAGAAATCATTAATCATGGAGATTTTTGCATCTCTACAAAGGAGTGTAGGGATCCGAGAAAATAGTGGGAGCTAATTTGTTTAAAAATAAAATCCTTAAATAAATTGGTCAAGTCATAATTACAGTATCTAACTAGAATCTTTGACTCTCTACAGGAAAAATGTCTGCGTCCAACCCACTTAGGCACGTATCCTGGACACACATAGACTGACTGGACCCAATTATAAAGATTGGCTCAGGAACTACAAAATTATTTTGGGTTCAGAGAAGTTAACCCATGTATTTGGACCAGGACCCTCCCACCTTACCAGCTCGTCCATCCACTGAACAGAGAGCGTCTCTGGAAAAATGGATAGACGAAGATAATAAGGCCAGATACTTACATGTTGGGCTCGATGTCTGATGAGCTCCAGCGCCAACATGAAGATATCGGGACTGCTCGCCAAATGTTGGCTCACCTGCAGGAGATGTTTGGTGAACAGAGTCGCGCAGCCAAATATCAAGTCACGAAATGACTTTTTAAGGCTAAGATGCGTGATGGGCAGTCAGTCCAAGATCACTGTCTGATGAATGATCAAGGACATGGAAGAGCTTGAGAAGCTCGGTGTGAAGTTAGGACTTGGATCTGCAGAATGATATTATTCTGCAATCCTTGACTGATGCATATGGGCAATTCATCATGAATTACCACATGCATAAACTTCAAAATTCCTTGGCCGAATTAATGAATATGCTGGTTACCGCTGAGCTTTCTATGAAAGGTTCTAAAGGCTCAGTTCTTGCTATGGAACGGACTTCTTCCAAAAGAAAGTCTTATGGAAAGAAAAAGAAGTCTGTGAAAAAGCAAAAGGTGGAAGGATCAAAGAAGAAGAAGGCAGAAGCCGAAGAAGAAGGCCGATGGCAAAGGAAAGTGTTTCCATTGCAACAGCGACGGCCATTGGAAGCGGAACTGCCCTACTTACCTGGCCACCCTGAAGAACAAGAAGGAAGGTCCTTCTGGAGGTATGCTCGTTATTGAGTCTAACCTTACGGTTTCTTCTGCATCCAGTTGGGTGCTTGACTCTGGTTCTAGTGCTCATCTGTGCACTTCTATGCAGGGTCTTGAGGATAGCAGGAGGCTGAGGGATGGAGACATGATCCTACGCATGTCGGTAATGGAGCAAGAGTTGCTGCAGTAGCCGTGGGAACATACCCTCTTCGATTACCATCTGGTTTAGACTTAGTTTTGAAAAGACTGTTATTATGTGCCTGCAGCTAGCAGGAATTTGATTTCTGTTTCATGCTTAGCACAAGAAGGCTTATGTGATTACCTTCTTTAAGGACCATTGTAACATTCTTTATGAAAGAAATAAAATTGCAAATGGTTTCCTTATTAATGGTCTTTATCAGTTACATATTGATGTACCTATTTTAACTATCGAGCAAAACGTGAATGCCAAACGACCTAGGGATAGTCCAAACGATAGATATCTATGGCACCTGAGATTAGGTCATATAGCAGAAGATAGGATCAACAAATTGGAGAAAAATGGGCTATTGAGTCCATTGACTTTCGAGTCATATCCAACTTGTGAATCTTGTCTTCAAGGCAAAATGACTAAACTCCCTTTTGTTGGACATGGGGAGAGGGCCACAGATCTCCTTGCCCTAGTACATACTGATGTGTGCGGCCCATTTGATGTGCCGGCTAGAGGCAATTTTGTCTACTTCATTACCTTTACCGATGATCTGTCTAGGTATGGGTATGTGTATCTTATGAGACACAAGTCTGAAGCTTTTGAAAAGTTCAAAGAATTCAGACATGAAGTAGAAAAACAAACTGGAAAACCCATTAAGGTTCTTCGATCAGATCGAGGAGGTGAATACCTTAGCCGGAAATTCCTAGACTATCTTAAGGAAAATGGCATAGTCTCTCAATGGACTCCACCAGGAACACCTCAACTCAACGGGGTTTCAGAATGGAGAAATCGGACTCTATTGGATATGGTTCGATCCATGATGAGCTTCACAGACCTCCCTGATTTTCTTTGGGGACATTCATTGTTAACTTCAATCTATCTACTGAATAGGGTTCCCTCTAAAACCGTTCCTACCACACCGTATGAGATATGGCACGGTAAGAAACCAAGTCTGAGTCATCTCAGAATTTGGGGTTGTCCGGCTCATGTCAAAAGACAACAAGCGGACAAGTTAGAGTTTAGGTCCTTTAGAGCTCGATTCATAGGATATCCTAAAGAGTCATTAGGATACTATTTCTACATTCCAGAAGACCACAATGTGATTGTGAGTCGACATGCCATCTTTCTTGAAAAATAGTTTATTCAAGATAGCGGCATTGGAAAGCAGATTAAGCTTGATGAGAAAGTCTCACAAGTAGCAACGAGCTAAGGACCAATTGGAACCAAATCAGGTTGAGCCAATAAGAACACTACCTCCTCCACCTCGTAGATCGAAAAGAGTTTTCCCATCCCCCTGAAAGATACTTAGGTATTATTTCAGAGGAAGTAGAGAAAATGTTCCTCGTAGGTAATGGTGCTCATGGTGATGATCCCAAAACCTACAACGAGGCGATATCAGATATCGACTCCGAGAAAATGGCTAGAGGCAATGCAGTCAGAAATTGACTCGATGCACTCAAACCAAGTCTGGACCTTGGTAGATCCACCAGAAGGTATAGTACCTATTGGGTGTAAATGGATCTTCAAGAGAAAGATTGGTGCAGATGGGAATGTGGAGACATTCAAGGCTAGACTAGTGGCAAAAGGTTATAGTCAACGTGCGAAGGCATTGACTATCAGGATACCTTTTCCCAGTAGGCTATGCTAAAATCCATCCGCACATTGCTTGCCATTGCAGCCTATTTCGATTATGAAATATGGCAAATGGACGTGAAAACGGCATTCTTAAATGGATATCTTGAGGAAGATATCTATATGGAACAGCCGCTAGGTTTCACATCCAGTGATACTGATCACAAGGTTTGCAAGCTGCAAAGGTCCATATATGGACTTAAGCAAGCATCTCGGAGCTGGAACACTCATTTCAATGATGTGATCAAAAATTTGGTTTCATCAAAAATGAAGAGGAACCATGTGTTTTCAAAAGGGTCAGTGGGAGCGCTGTTGTCTTCCTCGTATTGTACGTGGATGACATCCTCCTTATTGGGAATGATATTCCCATGTTGACATCAGTCAAAATGTGGTTGTCCAAGGAATTCTCCATGAAAGACCTAGGTGAAGCATCCTTTATTCTAGGAATTAAGGTCTATAGGGATAGACCGAATAGGATGCTAGGACTTTCACAGAAGATGTACATAGAGGAAGTACTAAAGAGGTTTAGTATGGAAAACTCTAAGAGGCGATTAATATCCTTCAGACATGGTATTCATCTTTCCAAGAAGATGTGCCCTAGCACACCTGAGGAAATAGAACGCATGAGCAAGATCCCTTATGCTTCTGCAATAGGGAGCCTCATGTATGCCATGCTATGTACACGACCTGATATAGCCCATGCTGTGAGTGTCACAAGCAGATATCAGTCAATCTAGGTGAAGAACACTGGACTTCTGTGAAATGTATCCTTAAGTACTTGAGAAGAACTAAGGATATGATGTTGGTCTTTGGTAATGGAGAACTCCAAGTCCAGGGATACACAGACTCGGATTTCATGTCCGATATAGATGATCGAAAGTCGACATCTGGGAGTCTGTTTGTGTGCAATGGTGGTGCTGTCAGCTGGAAGAGTTCCAAGCAAACAGTGATAGCAGATTCCACCATGGAAGCAGAATATATCGCTGCATCAGAAGGCTGCGAAGGAAGCATTCTGGTACAAGAAGTTTGCTGCATAGAAATTGGAGTAATGCCATCAGATGCCATTCCTCTATACTGCGACAACAATGGCGCCATAGCCCTTGCTAAGGAGCCGAGGTCTCACCAGAAATCCAAGCACATTGAGCGGCGATACCACCTCATCCGCGATTACCTCGAGAAAGGTTACGTCGAGGTCAAGAGAGTCAACTCCACAGATAATGTGGCAGACCCACTTACAAAGCCGTTGGGCCAGCAGAAGATCGAAGCCCACCTTGAGAAGATGGGACTTAGACTTGTAGCCAATTGGCTTTAGGACAAGTGGGAGATTGTTAGATATATGTGCCCTAGAAGCCAGAATTGGCTGACACTTGTAATACACTTCTAGGGGCAAAATTATAATTTTGACTATAAATCAATAAAATGGGTTATTTTCTATCACATATGTGTATTTAGTGTCTGTGATACATCCTTTGAGTTAATGGTAATGATAATTCATATTTTCAAGAGTTGAAAATTTAAGACATGAATAATCATTATTAACTCATAAAATGCTCCCGACCATAGGATCATCACGAGGATGGTGATTGATCCGGAAGGTTGGTGTACAATCGCTTCTCTTTAGTAGATGAGTCTTGAGTCTACGGTGTGGAGACACCGGAGCGAGAGTACAGGTACTCGTTAGAGAACGAGGGCACTGAGCGTGACCACCTCGAGTAGTCATTAGGAAGTCTACCTTCTCGTCAATGACTGACTCGATGCTGCAGTAGTGTGTCTGGTTCTTTGACCTGAGGTGCATCGGCAGTTCACCTTGAGGGTGTTATAGTTTGACTACACCATTACTCGGTCTCCTAGCCATATGGAACCCTGAGGTGTATGTTGGCTATAGCATGTTCATTGTAGGAACTGGATTGCATCAAGATGGAATCTATCTACCTCGGTGGTAGAGGAGCAGCCCTATGATGATCATGAGAATCAAGTCCAGAAGCCCATGGCCATGGCAGAGTGAAATAATAGAAAGAGTTTCTATTTAGATTTTCACATTGGACTTGAATCGAATGATTACATCATATGACAGAGACTAGGGTTTGACGAGTTCACCTTAACCCTAATCTGATCGGGGCTCAAGATAGAAGAACTTAATCACACAGGTAGCTGCACCAAGAGGTTCGCATTCAGCTCTGATGGGTTGCCACCATATACTGCTAGGTGTCACTGGTGGATTTTGGGAGCAATTAGAATGATTTAGATGATCGATCATTCTAGCTGTTCGAATCAGAAGAGTTCTGATCCATCGAAAGGAGTTTCGATGATGTCGATGATAGAGATCATGACATATCCCATTACCATACAGAACTGAACCTAACTGGGTCACACAAACAAGGGTTTGAATCTGGTGATCATCAATTGAACTGATCCAGTTCAATTGATCTGAATGAGATTCAATTAGGTTCAAGAAAATCGTGCTAGCACTCGATTGAACCTAACGTTCTTCTTTTACTATCATAAATAAGTTGTCCTGACTGAGCCAAAGGAGTTTGTGCTCAATCAGAGGCCTTCACTATGGTCTGACTGGAGGTTGTCCAAGTCAGAAAAGGGTTGTCTTATTTTGAGATAAATTTGAGACAATTACCTGCCATTTTTGGTCACCTGCCAAATTCTTGTCTCTTTGACTTTGGTCAAAAGTTGACCTTTGACACTTAAACATCTTTGTCCACATGTCATGCACCTATTGGAGAGCATGGGGGCTTTGTCCCCCTGCTAGAACCTGGCAAGGAGAGGGCGCACGCCAGGGAGGCGTGCACCCCAAGTGAGGATCACGCCTAGGAGTCCCATATGATGGGACTCCAAGTCTGCCTTCATTGGATTTCAAATTAGGTGGCACCAAGGAGTCCTGTTAGACCAGTCTTGGTGCCACCTAAGGAGGTTTATGAGGGGCTCTAATCTGATTGGATCAGATAAAGTCATCCCACCAATCATATTTAGATCTGATTGCACAAAGAGCAATGATTGGCAAAGATGATGTGGCACTGCATGGCGCAGCAGGATCTGTATAAACCCTATCTACGCCTAGAATTGAGAGCTTCTATACTTTGCCCATGTCACAAAGCTTATCTCCCTCCTTCTCCATACCACCTTTAGATCCTCTCTCTCCTATCCATGTCTAAGAGTTTTTGGGCTCGAGTTTGGTGCGATCTAAGCGAGAGAAAGGCGACAAGAAAGGAAGACGACAGCACGACTGCAAGAGACAACGGTTGATCTTCAAAAGCCATTTTGAAGACCTTCAAGATCAGATCTAGATCTGATTTTTGGAGCATAGATTAAGAAGGAGAAGATCTCTAGATCCTGCTTGAGTGAATCCGGTAGAGACCAGGCGCTTGTGTAGCTACATCCAGAACCTCAGACAAACATCAAGATCATCATAGGATAATTGGATTACCCAAAATATAGGTACAATTAAATTAGATTTAATTTATTTTTATTTTATTTATCAGATCAATAAGATCAGATCTAAAGAATCTTAAACCTAATTTGGATCTAAGAGAAATTTTTTTTTGAAAAATATCCCTCTTGATCCAATCAGATTTAAACGAATCTGACTCGAGAAATAGGGCTTTCGCTTCAAATTCATCATACTTAATTCTCAATTAAGTTTTAGGGCTAAGGGTTGGGGTTCGGCATTTCAAAAATATTTTTCAAAAGTTTAAAAAGGTTCTTTACATCCTAGCATTGTTTCACTAAATAGATTGACTCATTTCAAAAATGGATTGGCTTATTTCATAAACAAGTACTAGATGTAGGTTTGATCACATAAAACCAACAAAATATGATATTTAGCCAACTTCTCAGTCGGGCTAGCTCGAATCCTATTCGAGCTGGCCTAAGTAGAAGCTGAGATGGCTCAATTTTTAAGACAGTCGCCTCGGGCAGAGGGCCCAATGGCCATCTTTTCCATCGGGCAGGCTCGGATCCCATCCGAGTCGGCCCGAATTGAAGTCGAGTTGGCTCATCTCCTAATCGAGCTGGCTCGGCTCCTGATAGAGCTGGCTAAAGCATCAATTCAAAAATTGGTCATGGTGGCATGCTGGTCGAGTTGGCTTGATTCCTGAGAGGGCCAGCTCAATCGACGAATAGAAGCTTCCTAAGATCCTATTCAGGTTTAATCTAAAACTTTGTACTCTACATAAAAATCATGAAATTATTTAGATCTATTCTAAACACCTTTTCATGATAAAAATTAGATTAAAACCATCAAACATATCATAAAAAATATTAGATCTAATCTAAAATATTTATGATCAATTTACTAGATCGCAATGTACCTGGACAACCTCTCCACTATAAGGGATAAACCTTACAGGAGGACAACCTACAATCCATACGATTATCATTTTTATTTTTTAGATTAGATTATTATCTAGATCTAATCTAAAAATAATCTATATCATGCATATATAATAGATCAAAGAACCTGCGGCTCTGATACCAATTGAAGGAGAGCGCGCAGGGTTTCTAGCTCTACTTTCAAAAATTTTTTTGAAAAACATACACAGTGGAGAAATTATTAATCATATTAATAATAAAAGCTATAGATCTAATCTAGAAATCCTATATGCTATAGGATTTAATGTATCATATATGCATGCATATCTGAAAATAAAAATAGCAACTGCAGTAAAACTAGTTTTACTACTCTACGTGTTCAAAACACATTACCTTTTTGTGGATAGATGAACTCTGCAATCTGATCTTCTCAGTATAGATCTGATTATCGTGATGCAGCCACACACATATCTAGCCTCTATGGGTAATCCACATGAGGCCCTGATCTCGATCAACTCCTTCCAAGTGCTAGCTCGTGTAGAAGTATTTGTAGGCTGATGCAGATCAAAGTCTATTGATCTTCCTCACCAGGTCTTTGGATGCTCCAGATCCTAATGAATATAGAAGAGATTTAGCAGAGGTTTTCACCAAGATCTATGTACTCACAACCCTCATTCCTCATAGGTCTAAATCCTAAATCCTAGACAGATTCTAGGGTATGCACTCACCCAAATACCCTTGCACCTAGAACTCTTTCTTTTCTGATTTTTCTCATGCACACAGAGAAGAGACTTTCTCTTCTCTCCATTGCTCTCTCCACTCTTCATTTGATTCTCTATATTCTGCACACCTATAAAATCAAACATTTTATAGATCACACAAACAAAGAGAGGCATGAGGGAAAGGTTTAGATCAAGTGGTTACCTATTCAAACTCAAATCCTATTTGAATCGAACTTGTAACCAAATTAAACCTAATCCATATGATGCATGAGAAGAGAGAGCGCATGCCCTCCCTTGCATGGGAAAAATATTCATGAGAAATCTCTTTCTCATGGAGATAGTATGGCACAAAACAAAGGGTGATGTGGGGCATGGGAAGACTAGTAAAACTAGTCTATTGTTTATCATCCAATTGAACCAATCCAATCCAAATTGGTTAGGTCCAATTAGATCAGATTAAATCCAACTTATTTAAGCTTAATTAGGCTTAGTTAGATCCTAATCAAATCAAGAATTCATTAAGCCAAACCCTTGATCAAATTAGAGATTAAACCTTCTTGACGATTAGATCATCTTATAACCTAATCGGATCAAATCCAAATGAATCCAATTCAATTGATCTTGATCCAAAAATAATCACTCAATCAAATTGAGTTAATTAGTGATCAAATTTACTAATTAAACTTCTCTAGATTAGCCATTAGATTGAGTAGGAACCTCTAGTGTGTATGACCCCGTAGGTTCGAACCTAAGTCGGTAGCACCATAACTAATTTTCTACACTAATCGAAGTGACCATCTAGTAGTGGTACCTGACGTCTGGATAGGCCAAATAATGCAATCATAACATTCAGAACCCACATGAATATGGTTATCAGAAAATTCATCCCTTTGACCTCTGTGCATAGGATAGCTCAGGATTTAACTGACAATCCTAGAAGATACATCCAAATCATGTCTCAAAGCAATTAGTTCTATAACCCTTCACTAGGACTACTACGGCCAAAGCTTTGCTAAATTGAAACACTATTGAACATAGCTCCTGAGTCAAGAAGTGATCAATCCCATCTTGATTCATGCATCGACTCCTCAAGTACTTGACTGTATCCAAAAATCTTTCATCACTGAATTAAAAATTCAGGTAGTCCAACACCAAAGCATAGTGAGTTGCTTGGAAGTCACTGTGGTCATCTCAAGTCAGAGGAACACTTATGCCCATATTCCATTAAAGTAATTCTTGATAGTAGAAATGCTCTGGAGTTGGTCATATTTGGTGCAGATGTATCCCTATATTTCACCTGCATGCCATGCCAGTGTCTCCACACTCCTTGGTTAAGAGGACAACCAACTTATATGGCACACACCGACTTATACTTGATAAACATTATCATCCTTAATAACAATGTATCATTTGATCGCAAATATATTTAAGGACTAAATGATAAATCCTCCTTTATCGATTCTAAATAGTCCTAAGAACATCATCATAATAGATAGGAGTTAATTAGAAGATGAAAAATTTATAATAAAAAAGCTAGAATAATTTTTATTTAATTAATAATTTATATACAATTACATGAAAAAGCTCAATCATCAATAAGCTGATGATTGACTTTGGGACACTATTCCGAACATGTGGCGCATGGAAAGACTAGTCAAACTAGTCTCATTATTTATCCTCCAATCGAATCAATCTAATCAAAATTGATTAGGCCTAATTAGATCATATTAAATCCAACTTATTTAGGCTTAATTAGGCTTAGTTAAATCCTAATCAAATCAAGAATTAATCAAGCCAAACTCCTGATCAAATCATGGATTAAACCTTCTTAATGATTAGATCATCTTATAACCTAATCGGGTCAAATCCAAATGAATCCAATTCAATTGGTCTTGATCCAAAAATAATCACTCAATCAAATTGAGTTAATTAGTGATCAAATCACTAATTAAACTTTTCTTGATCAGCCATTAGATAGGATAGGAACCTCTAGTGTGTGTGACCCCATAGGTTCGAATATAAGCCGATAGCATAGGAATCAATTTTCTGTACTAATCGAAGTGACCATCTAGCAATGGTACCCGATGTTCAGATAAACTGAATAGTATATTCACAATATTTAGAACTTATGCGAATATGGTTATCGCATAATTCATCCCTTTGATCTCTGTGCATAAGATAACTTAGGATTTAACTGTCAACCCTAGAAGATAGATCCAAATCATGTCTCAAAGCAATTTGTCCTATGATCCCTCACTAGGACTATTCTAGCCAAGGCTTTGCTAAATTGAAACACTATTGAATATAGCTCCTATGTCTTGGAGTGGTCAATCCCATTTTAACTCATGCACCGACTCCTCAAGTATGTGACTGTATCCAAAAATCTTTCATCACTGAATTAAAAATTCAGGTAGTCTGGCACCAAAGCACAGTGAGTTACTTGGAAGTCACTGTGGTGATCTCAGGTCGGATGGACACTTATGCCCATATTTCATCAGAGTAATTCTTGATAGCAAAAAATCTCTGAAGTTGGTCACGTTTAGTATAGATGTATCCCTATATCTCATCTGATCAGTGTCTCCACACTCAGCTAAGAAGACAACCAACCTATATGGCACACAATGATCTATACTTGATAAACATTATCGTCTTTGGTAACAATGTATCATTTGATCGCGAACAATTTTAAGGACTTGACAAATCCTTCTTTATCGATTCTAAAAAGTTCTAAGGACTTCATCATAATAGATAACAGTTTATTAGAAGATGAAAGATTTATGATGAAAAAGTCAGAATAACTTTTATTCAATTAATAATTCATATATAATTACATGAAATAGTTCAATCATCAATAGGATGATGATTGACTTTAGAACACTACTCTCAACAATCTTCCACTTAGCCTAAAGCCAATCAGTTCAATACCCATCTTCGACTTGAAGTCATCGAACTCCTTCACTGCAATGACATTAGTGAATGGGTTAGCCAGGTTCTCCTTCTTATTGATCTTTTGAAGATCGACGTCACCTCAATCCATGATCTTTCTGATAAGGTGAAAGCGGTGCAGAATATGCTTCATCCGCTGGTGTGCTTTTTATTTCTTCATCTGAGCAATGGCTCTAGAGCTATCGCAGAAGAGCAAAACTGGATCATCTAGGGAGGGTGCTACTCCGAGCTCGGTGATGAACTTCTTCAGCCATACCGCTTCTTTGGCAGCATCTGATAAAGCGACATATTCCGCCTCACACACTGAATTGATCATGGTGTGCTACCTGAAACTTTTCCAATAGATAACACCACCATTAAGGGTAAACACATACCCCAATACACTCTTGCTAGCATTGTGATCAGACTAGAAACTGGAGTCTGTAAACCTTAGAAGTCTCAAGTTTGACTCACCATAAACAAGCCTTTGTCCTAAGTATTTCTTAAATACTTCAGGATGGTTTTCACAAACTTCCAATGGTTCTCTCCTGGATCAGATTGGTATCTACTCACTACCCCTAGTGAGTATGCCATATCTGGTCGTGTACATATCATGACATATATAATAGAACCCACTACTGAAGCATATGAAATTCTACTTATATGCTCTCTCTCTCTTGAGATGTTGTCAGACAATCCCTCTTCGAGAGAGAAATTCAATGGCCTATCGGTAGATAGCCCTTCTTGGAATTCTTCATGCTAAACCTCTTCAGCACAGTGTCAATATACATGGACTAGGACAATCCAAATAATTTTTTAGATCTATCTATATAGATCTTCATCCCTAGGATGTAGGAAGCTTCAACCACATCCTTCATGAAAAACTATGATGATACCCAGATCTTTATTTCTTAGAATGTAGGGACATTATTCTCGATTAAGAAAATGTCATCCATATACAAAATGAGGAATACAACTGCTAGACTATTAGCCCACTTATATATGCAGGACTCTTCTTCATTCTTAATGAAGCTATACGTCTTGATCATCCTATCAAAATATATATTCCAACTCCAAGATGCCTGCTTCAGTCCAGAAATGGACCTTTGAAGCTTGCACACCTTAGACTCATCATGGATGTAAAATATTTAGGTTATATCATATACATCTCTTCAGCCAACTCTCTATTTAAGAAAGCTATTTTCATATCCATTTATCAAATTTCATAGTCCAGATGCACAGCTATCGCAAGCATGATCCAAATAGACTTGAGCATTGCTATAGAAAAAAATGTCTCATCATGTCAATACCATAATGTTGACGATATCCCTTGACAACCAGATGGGCTTTATAGGTCTCCATCTTTCCATTTGCACCTCTTTTTCTTTTGAAGATCCACTTACACCCTATGGATTTTATCCCTGTGGGTGGGTCAACCAATGTCCTTACATCACTGACCTTCATGGACTCTATTTCAGATTCCATAGTCCCTAGCCATTTTTCAAAGTTAGATCTCTGCATTGCATCCATGTAGGTGATCGGATCCTCATTATTCTTATCGAGTTCGATAGGATCACCATCCCGGATGAAGAAACTATAATATCTATCCAGCTGATGTGGTACTATACCAGATCACCTTAAGGATGCAGGTTCAATTGGCTCTAGGTCTGATTGAATTAAATTCGATTCAGGTTCAGCTACTTGTGTCGATTCTTCCACCTGTCGAACTTTCTCAAGCTAAGTCTTAGAGGCATCAGGTCCTTTCACCAAGGAACTTCTTTTCTAGAAAGACTACCTTAAGGCTAACAAACACCTTTTGTTCATCAGCTAAGTAGAAGTAATATCCTTTGATCTCTTTTGGATATCCTATAAAGCTACACTTGTCTAACCTAGGTCTAAGCTTGTCCGTTACTAAATATTTTACATAGGTCAGACACCTTCAAACCCTAAGGTGTGAGAGTACTAGCTTATGCGCTATCCACATCTCATATGGCATTTTAGAATCATACTTACTTGGAACCCTATTTAGAATATAACAAGCTAACTTGAGTGCATATCCCAAGAGGGAGATTGGCAGACCGACAAATTTCATCATAGATCGAACCATGTCCAATAGGATCTGATTCCTCCTTTTAGACATACCGATATGCTGTGGTGTTCCAGGAGGAGTCCATTGGAAGAGAATCTCATTCTCCCAAAGATATGTGAGAAATTCACTAAAAAGATACTCACCCCCTCGGTCAGACCAAAGAGTTTTAATACTCTTTCTAGTTTGCTTTTCCATCTTATTATGGAATAGTTTGAACATTTCAAATGATTCCAACTTATGCTTCATTAAATAGATATACCCATACCTTGATAGGTCATCTGTGAATGTTATGAAGTAGAAATATCCATCTCTAGCACTTGTGCTGATGGATCAACATATATCAGTATGTGCTAGACCAAGGAGTTCACTAGCACGTTCATCCTTTCCAATAAAAGATGACTTGGTCATTTTTCCAAGGATACAGGATCGACAAGTTGAAAGTAATTCACAATCACTGACCTCAAGAATTTCTTCTTGAGCTAACCTATTTATTCTGTTCTTATTGATATGACCTAGCCTACAATGCCAAAGGTAGACATCTGATACTTCATCTGTTCTAGGATGTTTATCGGAGGTTTGGACTATGTTAATAGGCTATGATAATAGATATATTCTATTATTCAATTGTCCAACATAAACTATAACATTATTCAAAATGATATCACAAAAATTTACTTTTATTGAAAATTAATAACTATTCTTGGCCGAAAGGCCTACAGAAATTGCATTCAATACAAAACTTGGACAAAAGTAACAATCACTAAGAATAACTCTATGAGAATTGACTATAAGGTTCATGATTTTTAAGGCTAGAACTGGAATTTATCTTCCATCTCCAACATTCAGGAGTCTCTTGCCTTCATCAAATCTCCTACTGACCTAAAAATTTCACATCGAATTACAAATATGATAAGGGCTTCCAGTATCTAATATCCAAGCAATAGTATCACAAATTGAAAAGTTGCAAGGTGTTGTCATATAATTACCTTATGCAGTAACTACTTGCTTTCTTCTTGGCTTGTTTGGGTCCAGGGTGGCAATGTACTAAGGATAGTTCCTCTTTCAATGCCCCTACTTCTTGCAAAAGAAGCACTCCGTATGGCTCTGGTCAGGCTTATGCTTCTTGGTCTGATCCTATGCAGACATCCTAGCATGCGGCTGTACCTTCTTATTGTTCTTCTTCTTATTCTTCTTTTTCTTCTTAAAGGGTCGAGTAGAAGAAGACCCTCCCACTACATTCATTGACCTCTTTTGGAGCTGATGATCATTCTCAAAGTTCTGCAACAACCCTAATAACCCATGGTAGTTCACTGTAGGCTTTATTAATCTGAGATGAGTAAGGAAAGGAAGGAATGACTTGGGCAATGAATTTATGATCGCATTCTTTTTGAGCTGCTCATGTAGGAAAAAACCCAGTTTACTCAGGTGATCAATCATCTCGATCATGTATAATACATGATCAGTGACTGACGCCCCATCCCTCATACGAGCATTGAAAATGGCACAACTAGACTTATGCCATTTAGCGTCATCAGGCATGCCAAAGGAGTCATTCAATATTTCAAGCATCTCCTCGAACAAGACATTTTCAAACCTACAGCTGAACTCATCATTCATTGCACCAACATAATGCATCAAATGGTGGTGCGGTCATTAAGCCACTTCTGGTAAGTGTCTCTCATCATCTTAATAGCGTTCGGGGCTAGCTTCTTAGGTGCTAGATTATTCAACACATATAAGATCCATTCATGCTCTAGGATGATCTTCAGCTTTCGATGCCAGCTATCAAAGTTGGGTTCCATTAGTTTGTCATTGTCCAAAAATGATCAGAGCGATAAGGTAGTGGCCATTTCTACATAAAAAAGTCATAAACCTAATTAGTATATGAATTATTTACTCTAAAGACTTGGACTTTAGTCTAAAAGTTCTTCCACTATTTTGTTCAAATCGGTAGCCTCTACCGCCAATTTGAGGAATTATCCCTAATTCCTTAGTGGATACTAGAATTCACATGGACTACACACAAGCCTAACTTTGGTTGGTCAACCCATGTGTACCTATAGGTAGGTTCATAAATAATTGTTTCACCAAATAACTTCTAGTAATTTAAATTTTTTTGCTCCAAAAATCCAATCAGTAGGATTTGACCTCCACTAAAAAGATCCAGTTAGGTCCAACCATTAACATGACTACATTTGGTGCATCAGACCAATGAATGATCAAGCCCGATTTTGGCCGACCAACCTGACCACCATTAGAAAGACATGACCAAATTATCATATTATGAATGATAATTTCATTAGTCAATAAGCACCAAGTCTTTGGACCTCCAATGATTATTAAACTAATGGATTCATTATCACTCAACTTAATGGGAGGCTATGACTTAGTTATCACCATAACTTCATCATTTTAAGGATCTAAAAATTTTAGAGAATTTTATAAACTAATTTTAAGAAGAATAGACCAACCAATTTGGATCCTTTCACTGACTTCACCAAGTTAGATCAATAAGGATCTAATTAAAACTAGTATTAGGAGCACCTAAATCAGTTAAACTAATTTACCTAATTGACATGGATGAGCCCAAATCATCAAGTGGTCTAATCAAAACCTAATTCACCAGGGTGGCTAGGTAAGTGAGATCAGTGGAAGGGATATGCCATTAACTCATCAAAGATCGAATCAGTGCAAGTAGCTCCCAATTAAAAACAACTGATTTGAGCTGTAGGACTTACCTGAGACTCCATTCGATTCATTAGTTTTAATTTGACCAACCTAGTAATTTTAGGTTCAACTGCATAGCCACAAATCAAGTCCATTTGGTCCTCGTTAAAGACATTGGCTTAACCAACTACAACTATTGTAATTTTGTGTATAGAGTTCTTGACCTAATTTAAATCAATATTTAGTTAGATTTGATCAATTACTCTAATTTAGTTCATTCTTTAACTAACCTTAGGTCTAATCCAATTAATGGACCTAATTTGACTGACCTAATAACCCACATTTTATGATCAATGACTTAGGATCTTTAATTCATAATTCTAGATCCTAATTCATCATACTTAATTCTTAATTAAGCTTTTAGACTAAAGGTTGGAGTTTGGCATTTTAAAAATATTTTTTAAATTTTTGAAAGGTTCTTTACACCTTAGTACTGTTTCACTAAATAGGTCAACCCATTTTAAAAATGGATCGGCTTATCTCATAAATAAGCACTAGATGTAGGTTTGATCACATAAAACTAGCCAATTATGACATTCAATCAACTTCTCAGTCGGACTGGCTTGGATCCCATCTGACATGGCTCAGTTTCTTAGATAGCTGGCTCGGGCAGATGGCTCGAAGGCCATCATTCTAGTCGGACAGGCTCGGATCCCATCCAAGCCGATCCAAATTGAATCCAAGCCAGTCCAGTTTTTGATTGAGCTGGTTGGAGCATCAATCTAGAAATCATATCATGGCTTTATGCAGGTTGAGCTGGCTCGATTCCTAAGAGAGCCAGCTCAATCGGTGATCAGAATCTTTTTAAGATTCTATTCAGATTTAATCTAAAACTATGTGCTCTACATAAAAAATCATAAAATTATTTAAATCTAATCTAAATACTAATTCATGATAAAATTTAGATTAAACCCTTCAAATACATCATAAAAAATTATGAGATCTAATCTAAAATTTTTATAATCAATTTTATAGATCACAACATACCAGGACAACTTTTTCACTATAAGGGATAAACCTTATAGCAGGACAGCCTACAGTCTATGCAATCATCATTTTTATTTTTTAGATTAGATTATTATTTAGATCTAATCTAAAAAATAATCTAAATCATGCATATATAATACATCAAAGAACCCGCTGCTTTAATACCAATTGAAGGAAGCGTGCAGGTTTCTAGTTCTATTTTTGAAAATTTTTTTCGATAAATGCACAATGCATAATATTATTAATCATATTTATAATAAAAAGCTATAAATCTAATCTAAAAATTCTACATGCTATAGGATCTAATGTATTATATATGCATGCATATCTGAAAATAAAACCAAGATCAATAGTAAAACTATTTTACCGCTCTACGTGTTCAGAATATGTTACCTATTCACAGGTAGAAAAATGCCACAATTTGATCTTCTCTGTGTAGATCTGAACATCGTGACGCTCCCACACATGTATCTGGCCTCCATAGGTAATCCACACGAGGCCCTGATCCTGATAAGTTTCTCTCGAGTGCTAGCTCTGCAGAAACCATCAATAGCTGATTTAGATCAAACTTCTTTTGATATTCTTCATCAGGTCTTCGGATGCACCAGATCCCAATGAATATAGATGAGAAGTTGAGGAGGTTCTCTGCTTGGATCTATGAAGTCATGACCCTCATAACTCATAGATCTAAATCCCAAACTCTAGATAGATTTTAGGGTATGCTGTTACCCAAAACCCTTGCACCTAGAACTCTCTTTTTTTTTAAATTTTTCACATAGAAAAGCTCACACACAAGATCAAAAACTCCTTTATTGATCTTCCTTTCTTTTTTTTTATGCATCCCCAAAAAAAATTCATGCGTAAATAGATGCGCAAACCTAGAAAGGCATGGAGGGATAAGAAGTGGTTTGCAACTCAAACTCAAACTCCTTTTGAATTTGAATTATAGCCAAACCTTTTCTTATCCAACTAGGGTGTGAGAAGAAAGAGCGCACACCCTCTCTTGAGTGGAAAACTTCATGAGAAACCTTTTCTTATGGAGGAAGGACTTGGTGTTGATTTTGGTGATGTGGCGCATGGGAAGACTAGTCAAACTAGTCTCATTGTTTGTCCTCCAATCGAACCAATCCAATCTAAATTGGTTAGGCCTAACTAGATCAAATAAAATTCAATTTATTTAGACTTAATTAGGCTCAGTTAAATCCTAGTCAAATCAAGAATTAATTAAATCAAATTTCTAATCAAATCAGGGATTAAACCTCCTTGATGATTAGATTATCTTATAACCTAATCAGATCAAATCCAAATGAATCCAATTCAATTGGTCTTGATCCAAAAATAATCACTCAATCAAATTGAGTTAATTAGTGATCAAATCACTAATTAAACTTCTCTTGATCAGCCATTAGATCGGGTAAGAACCTCTAGTATGTGTGACCCCATAGGTTCGAACCTAAGTTGGTAGCATAGGAACCAATTTTTTGTACTAATCAAAGTGACCATCTAGCAATGATACCCAATGTCCAAATAGGCCAAATAGTACAATCACAACATTCAAAACCTACATGAATATGGTTACTATATAATTCATTCCTTTGACCTCTGTGCATAGAATGACTCAGGGTTTAACTATCAACCCTGGAAGATACATCCAAATAATGTCTCAAAATAATTAATCCTATGACCTCTCACTAGGATTACCCTAGCCAATGCTTTGCTAAATTGAAACACTATTGAACATAGTTTCTGAGTCCAGGAGTGGTCAATCCAATCTTGACTCATGCACTGACTTCTCAAGTACTTGACTGTATTAAAAAATCTTCCATCATTGAATTAAAAGTTCAAGTAGTCTAGCACCAAAGCATAATGAGTTGCTTGGAAGTCATAGTGGTGATCTCAGGTTGGAGGGATACTTATGCCCATATTCCATTAGAGCAATTCTTGACAGTAAAAAAGCTCTGGAGTTGGTCACGTTCAATACAGATGTATCTCTACATCTCATCTGCATGCCATACCAGTATTTTCATACTTCTTAGTTTAAAGGACAATCAATCTATATGGTACATAATGACCTATATTCGATAAATATTATCGTCCTTGAGAACAACATATCATTTGATTACGAACAATTTTAAGAACTAAATGGCAAATCCACCTTTGTCGATTCTAAATAATTCTAAGAATTTCATCACAACAGATAGGAGTTTATTAGAAGATGAAAGATTTATGATGAAAAGTTAGAATAATTTTTATTTAATTAATAATTCATATACAATTACATGAAATAGCTCAATCATCAACAAGCTGACGATTGGCTTTAGAACACTATTCTCAATACGTAGGACACCTTAGAGTTTAACTGTCAACCTCGATTAGGTCATCCACATTGTATTTTAAAATATCAAATTCATCTCTTGGATTATCCTGACCAAGGTTTTTGCTATATTGAAATATAGTGATGCATTCTTCTCCAACCCTTGGAGTGGTCAATCCTATCTTGATCACTCACCGACATTACAAATACTTGACTGTGCCTAAAAATCTTCCATCACTAAATTAGAAATTCAGTTAGTCTGGTACCAAAGCACTGTGAGTTGCTTACAAGCCACTGTGATGATCTCAGGTCTATGGGATATTTATATTTATATTCCATCAGAGCAATTTTCGATAGTAGAATGCTCTGGAGTTGGTCATGTTCAATGATGATGTATCCATATATCTTACTTATATACCATACCAGTATCTCCACACTTCTTGGTTAAGAGGACAACCAATCTATATGGCATACAACAACCTATGCTCGACAAATATTATCATCCTAATTAACAGCATATCATTGGATCGTGAATAGTTTTAAGGACTAATCGATAAATCCTCTCTTTATCAAAACTAAATAGTCCTAAGAACTTCATTACAATAATGGAGTTCATTAGAAGATGTATACCTTATAATGAAAATGCCAAAAATAAATATTTTATTTATTAATAAATTAATTATAATTATAAGGTAGCTCAACCATCAATAGACTAATGATTGACTTTAAAATATATTTTTTAATAATTAAATTCTAATTGGTTTGCTAATTAACATGCTAGCATATGTTAGCTAACCTAATTCCTAACTGGATTCAGTCTGGATCGAATTCTTGCACTTTTGGCTAACCAATTTTAATTTAATTTGAATTTTGGTTAAGTCAAAAGGGGTAACCATCAGATGGTTACCACTTGGCATTTTTAAAATCCTTTAAGATGGAGTTCTAGGTGCAAGAAACACTTCTCCCTTTGGTGCCACATAATATGTGGCGCATGAAATTTCTTGGCGCAAGAAAGAACATAAAGTCCTTCTAAAAGGGGTGTTGACCTATGTGGTGCTTCCTAGGACTCTCTCTCCTTCATGACACCTACTATCTTTGACTGGACAAAGATGGTGGGCATGGGAATTATTTCTCCCGAGAAACTATGCGAAGGGTCACGTAGTCTCAAATTGAATGATGCCAAGAGTCCTTTTGCATTATGGTCTCTTAGTTGGCGCCTTATCTAAGGCTCTCTCTCTCCTTATCTCACATCTTATCAAGAGAAAGTTTAAATAAAATTTAGAATTATTTATGAAAAGTTGTATATACGATGTTCCAGAGGTAGAAATCATTTTTTATGTGATTGCTAGGCGCCTCCAAGACTCCTACTACTTTAAGGATCTTATTTGATCCTTTGATAAAGCTTTTGGAGGTTTGATAAGCATTTGGAAAAGGTGTGATTGGCATCCCATTTGAAACTATAAATAGGTTTTAGATTCGAGGTGTTGGGTATTCCAAAGATTTAGAAGTCTGATTAAACTCTCTTCCTCCCCTTTTTTTAGACAAGGTATTGGTTAAGATAAGAAGTCTTCCTCTAGACAAGGTCTTAACTAATACAAGGAGTCTTCTTTAAGACAAGGATTAGAAATATTATTTAAGAAGGCTAAGAGAGAATAAAAGAAAGAATAAATAGGAAAGAAGAAAGAAGAAAAGCTAAGAAATTTTAGAATAGAATTCAACAAGCAAGGCTTCAAGAGGAGTTATTCTTGAAGTTAAAATTCATGTGTGGATCACCATTGGAGGGCAAATATGTGTGTGCCTTTGTGGAAATAATTCTTCTCTAAATTAGATTACCAAGCATATATTTTCTAATCATATTCCTTTTGCATGTATGTGATTGAAATTCATCAATGTTAGTCCTAAGAGTTGGGGTTTGATAGATCAAAATTTTTGAAATATATTACTTTTGCCATGTCAATCAAATCTAACATGAGATCTGAAATGGAGTTCATTAAGGTCAATAATATATAGACATTAGTTGATCCACCTGAAGGGATAAAACCCATAGGATGTAAGTAGGTCTTCAAATAGAAAAAAGGCACAGACAGCAAGGTGGAGATCTATAAAGTCCATTTGGTAGTCAATGGTATCATCAGCATTATGGTATTGACTATGATGAGACATTTTTTTTGGTAGTAATACTGAAATTCATTTAGATCATACTTGCAAAAGCTACACATCTAGACTATGAGATCTGACAGATGGATAAAAAAATAGCTTTCTTAAATAGTGAGTTGGAGGAAGAGGTGTATATGATACAACATAAGGTTTTACATTTATAAACGAGTCTGAGGTATGCAAGCTTCAAAGATCCATCTATGGATTAAAGCAGGCATCTTGGAGCTGGAACATGTATTTTGATAAGATGATCAAACATCTGGCTTCATTAAGAATGGAGAAACCTTACATCTATAAGTGGGTAAATAGTTCAATAGTTGGATTTCTTATTTTGTATGTGAATGACATTCTTTTAATCGAGAATGATGTTCCTCCATTATTGGAAAGAAAGGTATAGTTATCATCATAGTTCTCCATGAAGGACTTTGGAGAAGCATCCTACATCCTAAGGATGAAGATCTATAGGGATAGATCTAAGAGATTGCCTGGAATGTCCTAGTCTACGTATATAGATACTATGTTAAAGCGATTTAGCATAAAAAATTTCAAGAAAGGCTATCTTTCGATAGGCTATGAAATTTTTCTCTCAAAGAAGGATTGTTCGATAACTCCTCAGGAGAGGGAGCATATGAGTAGAATTTTATATACTTCGATAATGAGGTCTATCATATACGCCATGACATGTATGAGACCAGATGTGGCATACTCATTAGGAGTAGTGAGTAGATACGAATCTGATATAGAAAAGAACCATTAGAAGATTGCTAAAATCATTCTTAAGTATTTAAAAAATACTAAGGACCAATTGTTAGTTTATGGAGAATCTGACTTAAAACTTTTGGGATACATCGATTCCAACTTTCAATCAGATAATGTTGATAGCAAAAGTATGTCGGAATTTGTATTTATCCTGAATGATGGTGCGGTTTGCCAGAAATATTTCAAGCAACACACCATAATCAATTTAGTATGTGAGGTAGAGTATATTGCTACATCAGATGCTACAAAAAAAGTTAAGTATTTAAAAAATACTAAGGACCAATTGTTAGTTTATGGAGAATCTGACTTAAAACTTTTGGGATACATCGATTCCAACTTTCAATCAGATAATGTTGATAGCAAAAGTATGTCGGAATTTGTATTTATCCTGAATGATGGTGCGGTTTGCCAGAAATATTTCAAGCAACACACCATAATCAATTTAGTATGTGAGGTAGAGTATATTGCTACATCAGATGCTACAAAAAAAGTTATATAGCTAAGAAAGTTCATCGACAAGCTCAGAGTGGCACCCTCCATTGATGGTTTGATTAAGCTATAATACGGCAGTACTGAAGCCATAGCTCAGGCAAAAGAATCAAAGGCACATTAGCGTATAAAGCATATTCTACACCACTACTCTCTTGTCCAAGAGATCATGGAATGAGGTGACATTGACCTTCAGAAGATCGATGAAAAGAAGAACCTAGCTAACCCATTCACTAAAGTCCTTGTGGTCAAGAAGTTCAAAAATCATAAATCAAAAATAGATATTCAATACCATACTGATTGATTTTAGTCCAAGTGAAAGTTGTTGGAAATTATGTCCCAAATCCAATCATGTAGCTTGTGGATGATTGAGATCATTCTTATAAGTATATATGAATCATTCATTAATAAAGGTTACTTGATATATTTCATCATAAGATGGTACATCTTCTTAATCAAACTCCATTATCACCATGAAAGTCCTTAGAACTACTTCTAATATAATAAAGAAGGACTTATCGTGTGATTCTTAAATCTATTTGCGACCAAATTATACATTATTAATAAGGATGATAATTATATTAAGTATAGGTTATTGTGTGCCATATTAACTGATTGTTCTCTTAACTAAAGAGTATGTTGACATTGATATGTCATATAGGTGGGATATGATCTACATTGAACATGATCATTTTGGAGCATTCTGCTATCAAGAGTATTATCCAAGTAGATATGGATATAAGTATCCCTCCGATCTGAGATCACCATAGTGATTTACAAGTAACTCATTGTACTTTGGTGCTAGACTATTTAAATTTCTAAATCAGTGATGGAAGATTTTTAGGTATAGTTAAGTACTTGTTAAATCGGTGCGTGAGTCAAGATAGGATTGACCACTCCAAGTAAAATTGAAGAGAATATCTTAATGTATTTTAATTTAGAAAAATCTTAGCTAGATAATCCTTGTGAGAGTCTCAGGATTGAGTAGATTGAGACACTATAAGGATTACTGATCAATAGTTGATAGTAAACTCTAATATTTTTTCTAAGCATTATTGGTCAAGAAAATGAATTATGCAGTAATCATATTTCAGTAGATTATGGATGTTGCTTTGCTACATTCTACTCTATCTGATCGCTGAGTACTATGGCTAGATGGTCACTTTGATTGGTACAGGAAGCTTGTTCCTGTGCTATTGACTTAATGTTTGAATCTATAGGATCACACATACAGAAGTTTTGATTCGATCAGGTGGTTGATCAATGAATCTCTCTTCTTTT
>QRFJ01003160.1:79622-106495 GCA_006176705.1 Cocos nucifera | reverse complement strand
GGAGTTGCTGTGTATCGAGAAGCAATTGATCTGTGTAATATATGCGATCAGAGACCTGTATCTGAGTGATTCTACAAGAAGTTTACTGCAGGAGAACTGATTGGAGTAATACCATCAGATGCCATCTTCTGTACTACGACAATAATGGCGCCATAGCCCTTGCTAAGGAGTCAAGGTCTCACCAAAAATCTAAGTACATTGAGCGACGATACCATCTCATCCACGATTACCACGAGAAGGGTTACGTCGAGGTCAAGAGTGTCAACTCCATAGATAACATGGCAGACCCACTTACAAAGCCGTTGGGCTAGCAGAAGATCGAAATCCAACTTAAGAAGATGGAACATAGACTTGTAGCCAATTGACTTTAGGACAAGTGGAAGATTGTTAGATATATGTGCCCTAGAAGCCAGAATAGGCTGACACTTGTAATACACTTCTAGGGGCAAAATTGTAATTTTGACTAATATCAATAAAATGGATTATTTTCTATCACATATGTGTATTTAGTGTCTGTGATACATCCTTTGAGTTAATGATAATGATAATTCATATTTTCAAGAGTTAAAAATTTAAGACATGAATAATCATTATTAACTCATAAAATGCTCCCGACCATAGGATCATCACGAGGATGATGATTGATCCAAAAGATTGGTGTACAATCATTTCTCTTTAGTAGATGAGTCTTGAGTCTATGGTGTGGAAACACCGGAGCCTGAGCGTGACCATCTCGAGTAGTCATTAGGGAGTCTACCTTCTCGTCAATGACTGACTCGATGCTGCAGTAGTGTGTCTGATTCTTTGACCTGAGATGCATCGACAATTCACTTTGAGGGTGTTATAGTTTGACTACACCATTACTCAGTCTCCTATCCATTCAGAATCCTGAGGTGTATGTTGGCTATAGCTTGTTCATTGTAGAAACTGGATAGCATCAAGATGGAATCTATCTATCTCGGTGGTAGAGGAGCAGCCCTATGATGATTATGAGAATTAAGTTTAAAAGTCCATGACCATGGTAGAGTGAAATAATAGAAAGAGTTTCTATTTAGATTTTCACATTGGACTTGAATCGAATGATTACCTCATATGATAGAGACTAGGGTTTGACGAGTTCACCTCAATCCTAATCTGATCGGAGCTCAAGATAGAAGAACTTAATCACATAGGTAGCTACACCAAGAGATTCACATTCATCTCTGATGGGTTGCCATCATATACTACTAGGTGTCACTGATGGATTTTGAGAGCAATTAGAATGATTTAAGATGATCGATCATTCTAGCTATTCGAATTAGAAGAGTTCTGATCCATCGAAAGAAGTTTCGATGATGTCGATGATAGATATCATGACATATCCCATTATCATATAGAACTAAACCTAACTGGATCACACAAATAAGAATTTAAATCTGGTGATCATCAATTGAACTGATCCAGTTCAATTAATCTGAATGAGATTCAATTAGGTTCAAGAAAATCATGCTAGCACTCGATTGAACCTAACGTTCTTCTTTTACTATCATAAATAGTTGTCCTGAGTGAGCCAAAGAAGTTTGTGCCCATTTAGAGGCCTTCACTTTATCTAACTGGAGCTTGTCCAAGTCAGAAAAGGTTGTCTTATTTTGTAAGACATTACCTGCCATTTTTGGTCACCTACCATTTCTCGTCCTTTGACTTTGGTCAAAAGTTGACCTTTTGATCGATCAAACATTGACCATTGACACTTTGACTTCTATCTACGTGTCACGCACCTATTGAAGAGCTGGTGGGGGCCTATCCCCTTGCCAGAAGCTGGCGAGGAGGAGGGCGCACGCCATCCTTGGCGTGTGCCCAAGTTGGAGGCGCCCAGGAGTCCCTATTGGATAGGAACTCCATCTCCTTTTTGGATTCCAATTAGAGTTCTCCTAAGAACCAACTTTGATTGGTCTTAGGCACCCTCTAAAGAGGAATCCAGAAGACTCTATTTCCACCAATCTAATTTAGATCTGATTTCATAAAGAGTTGTGATTGGTTGGGAAGAAGAGGAGTTGGATCACAGATAGTCTAAAAATAAGACCCTGCGCCCAACTCAAATTAAGATTGAAAATCACAATTCTCCATGCCCTAAGGCTGCTTCTCCTCTCCTCCTCCATGCCAAAGCACCTTCTCCCTCTCCTCTCCACATCCAAAGAGGTTTGGATTCTTGGTTGGTGCAATCTAGACGAGAGAAAGGCGACTGAAAGCTAGAAGGCTGCACTGCTGCAAAAGACAACTGCTGATCTTCAAAAAGAGTTTTGAAGATCCTTCAGATCAGATCCAGATCTAATTTTTGGAGACATGATAGAAAAGAAGAGGATCTCCATATCCAGCTCGAGTGGATATCGATAGAGGCTAGGCACTTGCATGGCTAGATCCAGAATCTTTCGCTGCTCATAGGATCATCATCGGATAATAGGATTATCCACTTCAAGATAAATTAAATTTGATTTAATTTATCTAATTTTATTTTAATTATTAAAATAATAAGAATTAGATCTGAAATATCCCAAATCTGATCTAGATCAAAGAAAAAAAATTTTGAATTATATCTCTTGATCTGATGATCTGAACAAACCTGATCCGAGAAATCAGGATTTTCCTTCAAATCCAATATTTGACATAGGATAATAAGCTGCATTGTGTCTGACTGAAGATAGTAAACTTAGCGCTTGTTGGAAGGCAACCCAATATTTAGTTTTTATCTAATTTATCTTTTTAGTTTATTTTCATTTTAGGATAATTTGAATAAGTTGAAGGGAGAGCCCAAATTTTCAAAGGCATGTGCTGAACCAAAAATATAGTCAGGTGTATTCTTTCATATTCTTTATTACACTCTTTATTTTATTCTCCATTAAGGATAATGTCGATTAAGTTGGAAGAAGAAAAATAAAAATTTTAAAATTTTAAGTCCTCGAAAAAGTTAGTATTTAGTATTTAGACATCTGATTATGCTTAAGAATCGAATTAAACTAAGCATTTTTAAAAGAAAATTGATACATAGATCAGAGAATCTATGAGATATTAAGGAATCAAGTATTAAAAAAATTCAATAAAGAGTTAAGTCTAGAACATAAAAAGTTTTTTCTTGGAGCATTTCTAATTATTTCTACTAGCATCAAGGAAAAGTCTACTTTTTATAGGCTTGTGTAGAATAACTATACGTTTCTTCATATAACAAATTAATTTTAATAAAATAGTTTCCTAGTACTTCTCACTAAGTAACCGGACCTCTTTGTCTAAGTAAGCATTGAGTTTTGCATCAAAAGATAGAAAGGGCAAAGAAGCTCGTTGTAAAGCTAGTCTTAACTCGTAGCCTATTTGGTTCGAGCTAGTAAGCCTGAGGGATATTCTATACCTAGTGCCCTAAAGTCAACTGATTTGGGAGTCATTGGCCCAAGACTCGCTATATAGATCAAATAGAAAGCTTAAAGGGTTAAGACACTCAATAGTAATACAATGTAAAAAGTGGTTCTGAAAGTAGGCAATTATATATAAAGCTTAAAGCCATTGGTTTCCCACCGAGTAACCGGGTTCCATTGCCTAAGTAAACAATGATATTCGCATCAAAAAGTTGGTAATGTAAAAATAAAAATCAATAAATGAAGGATAGAAGTAGCAATATACTTGTCTATATGAAAGTTTAGACAAATCAAAGATAAAGATGGGATAATTTAGAAAAAAATTATGAAAAATTTAATGTTCTTTACTTAATTTTTTTATTGATAAGTATTAATACCCCAATGATATATCTTATTTAAGCTCTACTGAATATCAGTGGCTATTTTGAAAACTACTTAGATAAAATTCGAAACTCTAAAGTTAAAAGGTATTTAAAACTAAATTCTTTCTTTACTCGAGGATGAGCAAAGCTTAAGTTGGGGGGTGTGATAAGCATCATAAATTCACCAATAAAAGTATTAATTTATTAATTAATTTATATTAATTTTTAAAAATTATTAATCAATTTATATATAATTTTTAAGAAATTCATATTTTTATTAATTAAAAAATTAATTAAAAAATAATAAAAATTAAAAAATAAAATTTTATTATCAATGGAAAGAGCTCTTTTTTTATCATAATGAAATAAATTTTGAGTAAAACGAAGCTAAAATAAAAAGATATAAATTTTTAAAGAAATAAAATAAATAAAATTTAAATTAAAAAAAATGGCTCAGCCGGCTTCGCAAGATAAGCCACCAAGCCAAGCTAAGCCATCAAAGCTGACTCAATCGATGAAGCCATCAGCTAGTCTACGATTCAGGCATGGACCGCCAGCTCAGCAGAAACCGACGAATCACAGCGCGACACGTAGCGGACCTGGACCCTTAAAGGGTCCACAAAAATTTATCGTGGCTCATAGGACAATCTGGTCTTTTCACTTGACAATAGAGGCACTGATTGGCTACGATGTGTGGTGCGGTCGGTCCAGGCAGTCCATAAGAATAGTAATTACGCGATCGGATGGCTGCAGTTGATTACGGTCAAGATCGGATGGTGGTGGTTATTTTCGAATTTGATTCAAATTCTATCAGCGATCTAGCACGATCTAATGGATAGAAATTAAGTGATGAAGATCCAATGGTCCAGAATGCTTCCGACGGTGATCAAAACTTCCGACGCATGATTTATGGCCAGATTTCCTCCATCAACGTGCGATCGGACGGCCAGAATTTAATCCGACTTGATCTGGATCGATACTCATCCGATTTTAATGATTTTTGGACCGTTAGATTTCTATTTATGGTCAGATTTCATCTAGAGTAGTAGAATTTATCTAAGACTTTTTTAATCTAATTTTTATTTAGATTTCTTTATATTTTGATGATCAAAGAGTCTCTTAGTCCCACATTGCCCAGAAGCAAACACTCCAGCCCTCCTAGCTCTATAAAAAGGACCTCAGGCCTTTAGAAATGAACATCTTCAATCAAGGTGAAGCTTTGGTATAGGGTGAAGCCAGGCTATGGGTTAAAGACTACTTTGAAGCAACGGATGCCGAGAAGAAGAATCGAGCTTTTACACCATCTTTCTGCCAATGCTGATCCAAAGATCAGATATCAGGCTATTTTATTCTTTTTAAATTTTATGTATTTAAATTCTAAAATTTTAATTAATAAAAATTTTATTTTTGTATTTTAATTTCTTATTTTTTATTGTAATTTAATTTTTGCACTTTAATTATTATTTTTTATTTTATTGCAAGTAGATGCTAAGATCTAATTAGTAGATCTTAGTACCAAGTTTAAATTTTTACATCTTTTAATTTTTATTTTTAATCTTTCGACTTCATTTTTGATTCCAAAACTTAAATCATTTTCTTTTTTTTTTAAAAAATCAAAGATTTCAAATCTAAAATACTACCTTCTTTATGGATTCGACCCGATTCACTGCTATCTATGCATTTTTAATTATTTTAATAAGTCGAATTAAACTGATAAATATGGTATCTTAATGATAACATCGCATTTCTATCATGATTGATCCGAAAGGTTGGTGTACAATCGCTTCTCTTTAGTAGATGAGTCTTGAGTCTATGGTATGGAGACACGGGAGTGAGATTACAAGTACTCATTAGAGAATGAGGGCACTGAGCGTGACCATCTCGAGTAGTCATTAGGGAGTCTACCTTCTCATCAATGACTTACTCGATGCTGCAGTAGTGTATCTAGTTTTTTGATCTGAGATGCATCTGCAGTTCATCTTGAAGGTGTTATGTTTGACTACACCATTACTTGATCTCCTAGCCATTCAAAATTCTGAGGTGTATGTTGGCTATAGCATGTTCATTGTAGGAACTGGATAGCATCAAGATGGAATCTATCTACCTTGGTGGTAGAGGAGCAGCCCTATGATGATCATGAGAATCAAATCCAAAAGTCCATGGCCATGGCAGAGTGAAATAATAGAAAGAGTTTCTATTTAGATTTTTACATTGAACTTGAATCGAATGATTACATCAATATGATAGAGACTAGGTTTGACGAGTTCACCTTAACCCTAATCTGATCGGGGCTCAAGATAGAAGAATTTATCACACAGATAGCTGCACCAAGAGGTTCGCATTCAGCTCTGATGGTTGCCACCATATCTGCTAGATGTCACTGATGGATTTTGGGAGCAATTAGAATGATTTAGATGATTGATCATTCTAGTTGTTCGAATCAAAAAAGTTCTGATCCATCAAAAGAAGTTTCGATGATGTCGATGATAGAGATCATGACATATTCCATTACCATACAGAACTAAACCTAACTGGATCACACAAATAAGGATTTAAATCTGGTGATCATCAATTGAACCGATCCAGTTCAATTGATCTGAATGAGATTTAATTAGATTCAAGAAAATCATACTAGCGCTCGATTGAACCTAACATTCTTCCTTTACTATCATAAATAATTATCCTGACTGAGCTAAAAAAGTTTGTGCTTGATCAGAGGCCTTCATTTAGTCTGACTAGAGCTTATCCAAATCAGAAAAGATTGTCTTATTTTGTAAGACATTATCTGCCATTTTTGGTCACCTACCATTTCTCGTCCTTTGACTTTGGTCAAAAGTTGATCTTTGACTGGTCAAACATTGACCATTGATACTTTGACTTCTGTCCTCATGTCATGCACCTATTGAAGAGCTGATAGAGGCCTGTCCTCCTATCAAAATCTGACAAGGAGGAGGGCGCACGCCATCCTTGGCGTGTGCCCAAGTTGGAGGCGCCCAGGAGTCCCTATTGGATAGGGACTCCATCTTCTTTTTGGATTTTGATTAGAGTTCTCCTAAGAACCAATTTTGACTGATCGTAGGCACCCTCTAAGAAGAAATTTAGGAGACTCTGTTCCCACCAATCAGATTTAGATCTGATTTCATAAAGAGTTATGATTGGTTGGGAAGAAGAGAAGTTGGATTATAGATAGTCTATAAATAAGATCCTACGCCCAACTCAAAGAGCAATTAAAATCTCACACTCCAAGGCTGTCTCTCCCCTCTTCCTCCATGCCAAACCCATCTTCTCTCTCTTCTCTCCACGTCCAAAAGTATTTTGGACCTTGATTGATGCAATCTAGATGAGAGAAAGGCAACTGAAAGCTAGAAGGCTGCGCTGCTGCAAAGGACAACTGCTGATCTTCAAAAGAAGTTTTGAAGATCTTCTAGATCAGATCCAAATCTAATTTTTAGAGACATAATAGAGAAAAAAAGAATCTCTAGATTCAGCCCGAGTAGATATCGGTAGAGGCCAGGCACTTGCGTGGCTAGATCCAGAACCTTCCGCTGCTCACAGAATTATCATCGGATAATAGGATTATCCACTTTAAGGTAAATTAAATTAAATTTAATTTATTTAATTTTATTTTAATTATTAAAATAATAAGAATCAGATCTAAAATATCCCAGATCTGATTCAAATCAAAGAGAAAAAATTTTAAAATATATCTCTTGATCTGATCAGATCTGAACGAACCTAGTCTAGAAAATTAGGATTTCTCTTCAAGAGGATGGTATCGTCAGTCCGATAATAATAGCCATACTATTCGATAGTGGTGAGCCACTCGAGGTCTGACAGAGTCAATCACGGAGGAAGGCACCGCCTGTAGCATCATCTATGGTAGATTGATGGTGACCGTTTGTTTAGATGTAATAGCCATGGCTCTAAGAAAGTAGGCATTGATTGGTAGACTTCGATATGTATCAATTTCAGAAGAGTTCGGACTCTTGGAGGAGTTCAACCGAAGGAGAAGCTCGAAAGAAGTTTGACTTCTGTAGGAGTTCGATCGAAAGAAAAGCTTGGAAGGAGTTTGGCTCCTATAGACGTCTGATTGAAAGAGTGTGAAGGAAATTCAGCTCTCGTGGACATCCGATTGGAGGAGTGTGGAGGAAGTTCGACTCTTATGGAAGATCGATTGGAGCTCGATCGTTGAGAAGTTCGATCGACTGAAGGAGTTTGAGTAAGGCTCAATTGCTGAAGAGTTTGGAAGGGGCTCGACTGCTGAAGCTCTTCTGTAACTATTGGTTGCATTAGGCTGAGCATCAGATTGAACTTCGGCAGGAGTGAGATTTATCCCCAACAATAGTTCTCCCCACTTTCGAATTCGAAACTCGAAGGAAGGAAGTGTAGAAAAGGCAACTATCGAAGTTCTCTTCAGGGCTCTGCACTGATTCAGGTTGAAGCTTGGAGGAGATCTCATCTTCAGCCAAAGTTGAAGTTAAAGTTTGGAAAAGATCTCATCTTCAGCCGAGGTTAAAATTGAAGTTGAGGCTCGGGGGGATCTCATCTCCAATCGAGGTTGAAGAAGATCTCATCTCCTACGGTCGAGATCGGAGGTTGAGCTTCTCGAGGAAGATCTTATCTCCTGCAGTCGAGGTTGGAGCTTGGAGGAAGATCTCATCTCCTACAATCGAGGTTGATGCGGACGCTCGAAGAAGATCTTATCTCTTACAGTCGAGGTTGATATGGGCAAATGGGAGAGATCTTATCGCCTACAGCCGAGGTTGATAAGGGCACTCGGGAGAGATCTCATCTCCTTCAGCCAAGATTGGCCCGGTCGCTTGGAAGAGATCTTATCTCCTACAGTCGAGGTTGATACGGATGTTTGAAAGAGATCTTATCTTCTACAATCAAGATTGGCCCGATCGCTCGGAGGAGATCTTATCTCCTGCAGCCGAGGTTGATGCGGATGCTCGGAGGAGATCTTATCTTCTACAGCTGAGGTTGATACGGACGCTCGAAGGAGATCTTATCTCTTACAGCCGAGATTGGTTCGGTCGTTTGGAGGAGATCTTATCTTCTGCAGTCGAGGTTGATACGGACGCTCGGAGGAGATCTTATCTCCTATAGTCGAGGTTGATATAGATGCTTGGAGGAGATCTTATCTCCTATAGCTAAAGATTATTCGATCACTTGGGGAAGATCTTATCTCTTGCAGTCGAGGTTTGAAGCTCGATCACTCGGAAGAGAGATCTTATCTCTAGCTGAGGTTGGGCATGATCACTCGAAAGAGATCTTATCTCTAGCTGAGATTGACTCGATCGCTCGAAAGAGATCTTATCTCTAGTCGAGATGGCACGGTCGCTCGAAAGAGATCTTATCTGTAGCCGAGATTGGCATGGGCACTCGAAAAAGATCTTATCTCTAATCGAGGTTGACACGATCGCTCAGAAGAGATCTCATCTCTTATCGAGATTTAAGCTCGATCGCTCGAGAGAGATCTTATCTCTAGTCGAGATTAGTACGGTCGCTCGAAAGAGATCTTATCTCTAGTCGAGGTTGACTCGATCACTCGGAAGAGATCTTATCTCTAACCAAGGTTGGCACGATCGCTCGAGAGAGATCTTATCTCTAATTGAGGTTGAAAGACTTTGACCTACACGTGTTAGGATGAGGTTCTCCTCCTGTTCTTAACACGATCACTATTGACTGCTTCTTTTCTATCATCATATAGTTTTTATACTAAGAAATAATATTATTAAAATAGAAGAATTTTATTGAAAGAAAGTTACTGATAGCACATCCCCAGATTTTCTATGTTTTGAAGTCATGGGAACACTGATCCTCCGAGTTTCTTCAAGTGATAAGTTCTAAATCGGATGACCTCCTCTATCTCATGCTGGCCTTTTCAATTTGAAGCGAGCTCCTCTTGACTTTGAGGCTGAGAGATGATGGATCACCGAAGTACCAAGCCCCCTAGGGGTAACGTTTATGACACCGAGAGACGTCCAACCTTCTTATTGTTCCTGGCTATGGTAGTGCCTTTAGTCGATCTTCTTCTACTTCAGGCTGGCATCAGAAAAATTGATCCAGTTGGTCCTTTCTGATGAGCTTCTCGATTTCATCTCAGAGCTGAATCCATTCCTCAGTATCATGGCCGTGATCACGATGGTAGAGAGTATTTGCTTCAATTGTGCTTGTTCAGAAAAGACCGTAATTCCTCTGATCTTGATAGCTGACTCTTGATTTTTATTAAAACTTGAGTTCGAGGAGCATTAAGCGGAACGTAGTTGTGGAGCCTTTCAAAAGGAGAGCTTTTTCGTGCCCTTCTATCAGGGCTTCCATGATGATGAGCTCGAGGAGTTTAGGCTCGCTTGTGCCCGAAGAGAGTCCGTGAGCATGATTGAACTTCACTCGACCCTCCATTGATGATGGGTCTATTATACTCGTCCGTCCGCCGCTCTCCTAAGGCTTCTTCATCCTTCAACTTGAAGACTTCTTCCGTAAGGGCATATCCCTCGACCCGAGCCAGTAGATCAGCAAAGTTTCTGGGATACTTCTTTTTTAGAAAGAACAGTAAGTCATTCTTTTGAAGGTCACCCTCGAGTGTGGCCATGGCAACAAACTGATCCAGATTTCGGACCTTCAAAATAGCAGCCTTAAATCAGATGACATAAGTCCAAATAGATTTTTTCTGCTGCTGCTTGACATTCATCAGAAAATCCAAATCTCGATGTAGATGTTGGCTGCTGATAAAGTGAGCCATGAATTGATGGCTCATCTGATCAAAAGAAAAGATTGTACTTGGCTTCAACGTTGAGTACCAATTTTTTACTGCTTTCTTTAAGGTAGATGAAAAGGCTCGGTACAATATGACGTCTGGTGCACCATAGAGTAGCATTATGGTCCGAAAGGTCTTTAGATGATCAACTAAATCAGAGATTTCATCGTAGCTTTCAAATTAAGGAAGTTCAAAGTTTGATGGGATGGACTCTTGCATAATTCGGAAGAAGAAAGGAGGGTCGGTGCGGACGTCGTCAAGATGAGTCGGAGCAACGTGGTCGAGCTCCTTAATCCATCAGTCCATCTTCCGCAGTTGGAGATTGAGAACATCATCTCGATCACAGATCTTAGGAGGCTTTCGACTATAGATGGAAAAGGTCTCCTCTAGAGGAGAATCATGATCCAAACTTGGATCCTCTTCTCTCTATTTTTTCTTTTCAAAGGCGTCGGATATGCTAGCTCGAGTACTCTTTCTTGGGATCGATTTTTGATATCCTAATGGTGGATTTTCTGGTAGAATCACCATCAGGGATAGTTGCATGGCCTGCATTACCTCCATGAGGCCACGAACCTACTGGACAAGTAGGTTAAACTGCTCTGCATCTACCATGGGTATAGGTGGAACCTAAGTTGCTGGAGCTGAAGCGAGAGCAGATGGATTTGGATGGGATCAAACTGTGGAGGTCGTCGATCATCAGATCGAAGCTCTCTTGGAAGGTATTTTCTCTCAGAAAAGAATTCTAGAGAGGAAGAAGAGAAATCTCTAGAGAGAGAAGAGAGAGATTATCGTTGAGCACTCCTTTAAAAATAAGAAAACCTTAGAGACAGAGGTCCCTTCCTCCAGTGCCAATTTTGTTGGTACAGAATTTGGTTATCGTCGAATTGAGCTGAAGTGGAGGAGGATGAGGTCGCCGCTGGTAACTTACAAAATAAAGTTCTATTCAGAGTCGATGGTGGTAACTCCGATAGGATCCTCCGATGATTAAGTTAGCTCTTCTAGCCAACAGAAATGAAATGCTCAGTAATGAATTTGACAGAGTTTCGAAAAGAAAAAGAGAACTTAGAGCTTGGAGAAAATGTATCTGAAGGGTCTCCTTTTATAAACAGAACTTGATTGATGTGACGGTCATACAGTCTGATGGCGGGCCGCTTGAGACTGCGTGAAATTTGGTACGAAGAGGATGATATCGTCTGATCGATAGTAACAGCCATACCGTTTGATAGTGGTGGACCGCTCGAGGTCTAGCGGAGTCAGTCACGGAGGGGGGCACCGTCTGTAGCATCGTCTGTGGCAGACTAATGGTGATCGTTCATCCAGATTTAATAGCTATGGCTCTGAGAAAGCAGGCATTGATTGGTGGACTTCGACATATATCAATTTCAGAAGAGTTCGGACTCTTGGAGGAGTTCGATCGAAGAAAAAGTTTGAAAAAAGTTCAGCTCCCATAGGAGTTCGATCGAAAGAGAAGCTTGGGAGGAGTTCGGCTCCTGTAGGCATCTGACTGAAAGAGCGCGGAGGAAGTTTGGCTCTCGTGGGCGTCTGACTGGAGAAGTATGGAGGAAATTCGTCTCTCATGGAAGACCGATTGAAGCTCGACCTCTGAGAAGTTCGGTCAGCTGAAGAAGTTCGACTAAGGCTCGATCACTGGAGAGTTCGAAAGGAGCTCGACCGCTGAAGCTCTTCCGTGACTATCGGTTGTATTAGGCTGAGCATCAGACTGAACTTCGACAGGAGCGAAATTTATCCCCAACAATATATATATATATATATATATATATATATATATATATATATATATATATATATATGTATGTATGTATGTATGTATGTATGTTTTGTATGTATGGATGCATGCATGCATGTATATGTATATGTATATGTATATATAAGGGCTGATAAATAGAAAAGGATGTCATTTGCAAAAATACAAATATAAAGATATTATAACATCAACCAAGTGCACTGAAACATATGAAGATATAGTTTTTCTACTAAATAAGACATACCAAAACTAGATCAAATGGTGCTCATACATAAATCTATATAGATCAACAAACAAAAAATTTAAATTCTTATATATATATATATTTCAAAAAAATAAAAAGATAAATAAAAAAAAAGAATCAAAAAAATAAAAGAGAGAGCACCTAGATGTAGGGCTAATCAAATGAACCATAAACCTATTATATTTAACCATCTATAAGTCAAAGATGGATTAAGCGACAAAACAAGATCAATAGATCCTTGCACAAAACCATATATGGGGGTAGTGGGGGGATAAAATCCTAAGTTCTAGATTCGATCAAATCACAGACGAAAATAAGAATATCTTAGATCAAGTGATAGAGAGGATTTCATGGATGATGGAGCATCGGCGATTGCCACTCTAAGGATCAAATTGATAGATTCCACTATCAATGATCGGAGAGAGATTGGACGAGGATGATATCAAGATGGATTGAGAGGAGAATAAAAGAGAGAATTTTGATTTGGAAGTCTGGAGAGTATGAGGATGAGGCAGAGTAGGGAGAGCTGGCTCACGAGAGAAAAGTGATAGAATTTTGATTTGGAGGAGTTGGGATAAATGTTAAATTTTAATGATGCTTTGAGAATTCCATCAATGCTTTTTCTTGCCGTAAATTGCTAATATTTTAAAGCATCATAACATCACGATAAAATATCGATAGATAAAGATGAAATTACAAATTTGCCAATACTTTTTTTAGCATAAATAAAATAAAACTGATATTTTAAATAATTTCTATAGCGTAGGCTAGAATCAACTGCAAGCTGAGAGCAGCAGGTTGTTACTAGCCTCTTGGAAACAACGGACAACCTTAAAAGGCATTGCGCCAACATTATAATCTTGGCTGTGGTTAATTATTCAGTGCACAAGGAGTAGCACGACGGTAGCCTTTCCCATAGCATCATTATCGAAGTGGTGGCACCCACTTCAGGAAAGCTGAAAACCCATGGGAAAAAAGGACCAGACGACAAAGAGGGGAGACAATGCGAGATATAAATGAAAACTTTTGTATGTTTAAAATAACAGAAGAAGAAGAAGAAGAGGCGAAGAACGGGAGGCGCAAAAATCCATAAAGCCAGCGGACTCGCGTTACTCCTCAGCGCGTCTCGGTCGCCCCGCCCTGGGACCAAATGTACACGCGTCAAGCGGCTGAGGGGCGATGAGTATGGAGATTCGGGCTCTGGGATCGCGCGTGCCCCGTGACCACGCACGGTGCGGGACACGTGGCGCGATTCCACTGGCTTGACCGACAAGGGATGTCGGCCCGCGCCCGAGAAATGGAGAAATTATCAGGTACATGGGTTTTCGTACGGATCACGATTCACGAGGCAGCCTCTGCTGACGTGTCATGTTAATGCTAGAAGACATGCCATGCATCGTCATCACGCCCGATTAACGTGGCAGCATAAGACTAAGAGCAGCATTTTGAAGAAGGCTGAGGCAGAAATAAGAGGTAAAATGAAGGTCAATATATAATATTTAATATAGATAAGAATTTTGTTTTAGAAAAAAGTGAACGGTGCATTAGTTGTCAAAAAGTCTCCGCCTTTTAGCAGGACCAAGCTACATGGTTCTTGAGAGCTAATCATTGATTCCCACTTGAGCTCTCTGAGATCGAGCGCAAGGTAAGCCTGGGAACAGAACCTGAAGTGCTCAACATGCGATATAGAACCCAGATTGAAAGACACCATCATTAAGCTAAAGTCGAATTGCAGTAACAGTGACAGTAAAAGAGAGGCCATGAACAGTGGAGTTAAATTAAAGATCTCTCTCTCTCTCACTCACTCACTCTCCAGGTGACAGTAAAAGAGAGGCCATGAACAGTGCAGTTAAACCCACTAAAGAATAAAGATCTCTCTCTCTCTCTCTCTCCCTCTCTCTCCACAGGATGGTAGAATACTATAGAGGAAAATGAAAACACTCATTTGGCCACCAAATGTAACAGTAGTAGTACCATTAACAGTAGATTTAGTAGTATAGCACCAGTAACGAACACAGAAGCAGAGATAAAAAGAAGAATTAGAAGCTCGCCACATGCCTCCAGACTTGAACAACAGAAAGAAAACAGCCATTCATTTTTTTTGTTTTGTTTTTTTTGCGACCTTTCTATACATATCATGACCATCATCAGAAGCAGATCCCACCAAAACCACCAAACCCAACACCAAAACCCTCCTCATTCCCTTGATCAAAACATAAACGCCAATATCGAAGTTACAGAAAAGTAAATAGGGCATGCAAATTTCCAAACCCACTGGTCATTCCTGTACCCAAAACGGAGGAAGAAAAAACAAATAAAACGAAACCCTCCTCTCTCTCTCTCTCTCTCTCTCTCTCTCTCTAAAAACCTCCGATACCTCTCTTTAGTTCTCTCTGTAATAATATGATATGTAATAGTAATGGTTGTAGGGTGTGAATATGAGGATCGACGTAGTAGAAACTTCTCAGAGCCAGAGAGCGCCGGCCTCCTTGAGGAGGGGGACAAGGGTGCCATTGATATGGGAGGCCATGACCCGGTCCATGGCCCCAACGAGCTTGCCACCGATGAAGACCACGGGGACGGCCGGGGGCCCGGCTCCGAGGAGGCGTGCAAGGGCTCGCTCCATCTCCTTGCCGCGGGGGTCCTCATCGAGCTCGTACACGGTGGGGCTCACCCCCATACCGCAGAAGAGCCGCTTCACGGCGTGGCACATGCAGCACGTACTCACGCTAAAGATCACCACCGCGCTCTCCGCCGCCAGCCGCTCCACCCGCTCCAGTGGGTCCGCTCTCCCGCCCATCTCCGCGTACGCCGCACCCCACGACTCCGCTGCCTGGTACTGCATTCTCTTTAATCCTTTCCGATTGGAGTATGCTAACAAGAAAGAGAGGTGAAACACAGGGTGGTATACGAATGGAGAGCTTGGAACTTGGAAGAGAAGAGAAGTGGAGAGGATCTGGGAGTGGGAGTGAGGGGAGGGGACTTATATAGGGAAGGGAGGAGGCGTGTTTTAAGAATAAAGAAAGGTGGAGGGGTAGAATGGGAAGTTTGGGAGCTGGGGTCAGAGGGTCGTCACCGGCCAGCGCATGCAAAAGGGGAAGGTGGTGGGAAGGGACACCTGGAGGCACAGAGAGGCTTCTATAATGAACGCACCATGCCTGGTTTCTTTCTTTCGATCTCGTTTCCCTTATTATTATTATTATTATAATTATTACTATATATATATATATATATATATATAGTGTAACTAGCGATATGTTACAAAATTTTATATGGTTCTAAACTCAAAATGTAGCCACAAAAGAACAATCGTATGGAACATTTTTTGTATTATTCAAATACTTATACTTTTTAGAAAATGACTACATTAGCTCATAACAATCATTTACCAGGTAATGATGTATTATTATCTGTTATTTTCCCTTAATTAAAGTGTCTAATATAACTATATATACAGGTATCAACTGTTCAATTGATATAATTACCTGTAAATACTTGGTTTATAAGGAGGCCTATAATCTGTTCTTGTTTTGGTCATTCTTCCAGATTTTTTATATTTGAATAGTAAAAGTGAAATTGATATAATCCAACGCATGTAATAAATAAAGTATAAAAGGCAGAGATAAAGGGTACAGGCTTTGTCAGGAGAGTATGCAGGTCAATAGCGGCTGTCTCCGTCCTTCTTGTCGGGTGGGGCGTACTGTTTACCGGTTCCGTGACCCAACACCAGTGCGTACGTTAGCAGAATACCTGGGCTAAACGATGCCCGCATGATATTCTTTTAGTCCTCCCATTTTATCTTTTTTAATATAGGACTATTTTTAGGTAGTATTGGATTTCTTCGTGTCCATCTTTTTCTCTTCTTTATAGCTTATTTCTTTTATCCATTGGGTATTACTATGTGCAAATTTCTTATCTTTATCCGTTTTGGATCAGCTTTTGCTCGCAAACCCAGTTGCACGAGAATTCAAACTGACGCCAAGCTATCCACTTTCCCAAGTTCTCATTTATCAAATCTTTTCTTGCATATATTATTGTCGGTTACTTTCTTAGAGATGGATCATGGATTTGAAAAACTTAAAAAAATTATACAGAAGCAGAAATGGATAGATATGTTTGAATGTATCATGCATCTGGCATCCTTCAATTTTTCATCATGCAAGATATTTAGTTACTAAGTTAGTACAGAGCCTCGACCTCAAAAACAAGTAGCCGCATCTCATTATTACAAATAGTTATAGTGTAACGCAGTGTAGCATTTGTATTTGTTGGAAGAAAAAAAGAAAATATATGGAATAAGAATATAATAAAAAAAATTTAAAATTTTTATTTTAATATTATAAAATAAATTAATTATAATATTAATCAAAAAAATATATATTTATAGAAAAAAATTTCTAACCAATTCAAAATAGGACTTCAATAAAAAATAGAAAAAAAACTAAAAATTTTAATTCATATAGAATTCTTCTAAACTTTCACTGACCAGTTAAACAATAGAATTTGATCATGATGTTAGGTGTGACGGCAAAATGGTGAAGCACATAAGACTCGAAAAGAACTTTCTAAATTAGAATTATAATAGCGATTCTAACATCGGATAAGAAAGTTATATCCATTCTAATGCGATAATATCAAAATATGTAGAGTATAACTTAATCAATTTGTTTTTGAGCTCAATCTACAAAATCCAAATATTTGCCCACTATAACATCTGCATCATTCTTTCTAGGATGGAAAGAACTCGTCCTCGAGTTAGAAGTCTTCTCGTCCTCTGATAAATCACATCTTTGCTGGTAATCATTACCTATAGTTGATCGTATTGGCGCTATTACTGAAGGTCTCCATGGAGGTACTGCTGTAGACCCATGAGAGCAAAAACCTGATAGACTGTATCCACCAGAGAGCAATGAGGGTCTTGTAGGAGTCATAGATGGGACTCCTCGCTCAGCCAATTCACCCTTTTCTACCACCGCCAAGAAGTAGCCAGTCTCTATTGCTTCCTTCAAGTAGGAGTGCTTCGCCAAAAGGTTGATGCTGGTTTCTGGCTTTGGTTTAAATAGTTTCTCTTTCTTCATTTATGCCAGAGTAGTTTTCTGACCATCCTTTCAAAATGAATAGATGTTCTGATGACCATTATGAGTAATGCTGCAATTATACTACCATGGCTTTCCAAAAGCAGATGGCAGGTATCCATAGCAATGATATCATACCAAACTTTATTAAAAACTTATGTTTGATAGAAAATGATACAAGGTAGAGACTATCGATAATCATCTTATTTTCTATCTAGAACCATGACAGTTTGTAAGATCGAGGATGCCTTTCAGTAATCAGGTTCAACTTCGTGAAGATCTTTTGAGAGATAATGTTCTCACAACTCTCTCCATCGATAATCATGACTTTGCAGATATTTTCTCAATGGTGCGGCAGATATAAAAGATATTGGTCCGCCTTCAATCTTTTTTCTTCTTTTTTTTGAGAATAAGCAGCCTCTTTTGAATAACTAGAGCCTTTTTGCTATCTCCAAACAGTAGAAAATTATCATCTTTTTTTACCTCCTTCATCATAGATAGGCTTTTGATCCTCGACATGTTTTTCGTCTTCTTTGATTAGCAACTGCTTTCCAAGTTGTCAAACAGGCTTCTTACACTTGTTTCGCATATGTCTGATCTCACCATAATTGTAACACCTCAATATAGAAGATCCCATCGGGTCTAGCTTCGAGGATCTCGTATGAACAGCACCACGAATAGAAAGGATAGAAGCCGTATTATGCCGCATATCCCTCTGATTTACTGGCACTTGGTTGCTTTGTAGGAAAGGATTTGATCTAGGCATAGATCTTTGTCGCAACTGCTTCTTAGCGACTACAACATGGTGGTATGCTTTTTTGATCATCCATAGAAAATGGATCCTCAAGACATCTTGGATCTATTGCCTTAGACCACCAAGATACCTTGCGACCATCTGCTTTTTACTCTCTACTAGTAATCAGTTGGTAGAACTCTTCCATATATTCATTCACGAATTTAAGATCCTATCAAAGATTTTGCAGGCATTGGTATAGGGATTGCATATAGTTAAAGGACAAAAATTACTCCATCAATACCTTCTTTATCTTTTTTCAGTCCTAGATCTTCGGCTTGCCTCTATGCTCCCTGGTCTTCTTTAACTGTTGCCATAAGGAAGAAGCCTATCTCGTCAATATTTTTAAGGCAACAAGTTTCACCTTCTTATAGACAGGCACCTCTTTATGTTCAAAGATATACTTGATCTGATCCAACCAATCGAGGAATACCTCCTTTATAGACTACCTAAATTTTTAGATAGATTTACTTTGATAGAATCATACCAATGGGTTGATCGCTCGAACGAATCACTACGACTTTCATGTCGGTGGATGGGAATATCTCGATGGAAGGATTCTCGAAATCTAAAATATCTTCCTCGGATATGTGATCTTTTAGATCCACATCAAATTTTGTATCTTGAGTTTTCAATTGCATAAGATGCATAGTTAGTTTTATTATCTGTCTTCTCAAATCTTCGCACTCTATCATCAGATTTCATTTCTACTGTATGATTTCATTATAAGCGGCTTAATTTATAGATTAGTTCTTGCGATCACCATCCATCATCTAGACTGCAAGGAAGAACTTTGCTAAGGATTGGTTTGCTCTGATACCAAGCGATGTAGCTTAGCGTGGCATTTGTTGGAAGAGAGAAATAAGACGCATAAAACAAGAGAATAGGAAGAGAAGAAGAAACTTTCTACTGGAGTTTTTGATTCAATATTACAAAATAAATTGATTACAACCTTAACCAAAAAACATCATATTTATTGAAAAAAATCCTAACCAACTCAAAATAGGACTCCAACAAAAGGTACGAAGGAAACTAAAAATTTTAATTTGTTAGGATTCTTCCAGCTGGCTTTCATTGACCAATCAAATAATAGAATTTGACTGCGATATTGGGCATAATAGCAAAGTGATCAAATGCATAAGGCTCGAAAAGAGCTTTTCGAATTAAGACCATAATAGTGATTCTGACACTAGATGAGAAAGTTATCTATTTTAGTACGATAGTATCAAAATCTATAGGATTTGGTTCAATTAGATTTCTTTCGGACTCGATCCATCAAATCTAAACATTTGTCTGCTATGACGTCTGCAACATGGTACAATCAAAGTTGATTTCATTTTTTTTTTGATTAATCTTTCTAACATCAACTATTGATCATATCTCGCATAGATCTAAAAGCCCTTTAAATTATTTTAACATCCATTTGAAAAAATTCCAAAATCTTTGGATTATCCGCTTGTATAGATTTTGAAATAATGATTATATGATCCAATGTCGCATGAGCCATTCTTTTTCACACTAAAGATAATCTAAATTCCTATTCCAAGGCAACTTCAACAAAATTAACCTGCTTATGCTTACTGCAACAACTATTCCGACAAAATACTGATATGACTTATTCTTGGCACAAAGATCTAGCCTATATATATATATATTTTACGAGTAAAAAAAAGAAAAGAACCTAGAAATCAAGGCCTAAGAAAAAACAAAGTCAACTATTTACTGAAAAAAGAAAGAATAAAAAAACTCATGGGTCGCAAAATCTTCCCGCTGGGTTTTTTTTTTTTTTTTTTTTTTTTTTCCGGTGTAGTCCTCTGCGTCTTGTTAAATTAGAGTGGAGTTTCCAAACTGGGTTTGGCTTTTCTTAAGCCCCTTGCAGCAGTTCAGAAGCTATAACCGAAGGAAGATTGAGGGGATCTGTGAGGGCTGCTAATTATTATTAATTCAGCTTGGTTGGCCCATGGAATGTCCCTTAAATCTTCCGTTGGCTCGCGTGGATGGGACCCACCGGACGACGGTCCGTCGGAAGTCAGAGAAGTCAGACCACTCTGGTTGGAGTCAAAACAGAGGAGGACATAACCTTTCTTCGCGCGTGAGAGAAGGGCGAGGAGACCTGGGTTGTATGATTCACCTTCCTTCGCGCGATGGCAGTTTCGATAGTTGTGCAACTGGATGGACGAATGGGCGGATAGCGATCCAACGGTCAATATTATGGAAAATGATCAATCAATTTTTGGTGCCAAAGGTACAACCCCAATCTAGAGAGAGAAAGAGAGGAGCGAGGAGCGGGGTGCTGGCACGTGAGAAGTGGCACGTGGGAGGCAGGAGAATGATTGTGTCGGCGTGGAATGCGGCACGTGTGAGCAGGGCGCCGCGAAAAGCCAGTGGGCCAGGAAAAAGCCTGGTGTGCGTGCGCACCATCCCCGTTAAGCATACCATTTGCCCTTCTCTCTCTCACACGCTCAGAACTTTGTTTGCAACCGCATAATGGTTTTGAAAAGACTAGGTAGGTCTGGGTATCAAATCACTTTAATTGAGTAAATGAAAAGTTAAAAACGAATTATACTTAATTACATGAATTATTAATTTCTAAAAGTAAATAAAATTATTACTGTTTGGTACGTTGCTATTCTGTTGTAATAAAGATGGTTCTCCTTCCGAGTTTCACAAACAAACTACTCTTACAGCGCCAAAACAAAAAAAACAAAAAAAAAACGACAAAAAAAAGTGCAAAACAAAGTTTATCGTCACTGTATCTATATTTGGATGATTGTACATTACGCTGATGGATTGTTTGTGGATCTATTTGCCTTGCTGCTGCATATTATTTGAATCAAATGTGGTTCATGAAATCTACTTAGACTTGTCCACGTTCTATCCAAACATATATAATATATATAGTTATATTTATTTATAAAATAAATTTTAATTATTAAACTAATTATTATCCAACATTCTTATGATGTATTTGATTAAATATTATTTAGTAATATAAATATCTAGATTATTTTAAAGAGTGAAATAATAATAAAAATATTAATATTAATATGTCAAAAAAAAAAAGCCTGGCGGCACAATTATCCGACGGTCCTCAACAATTACATCACATCTGTTAATTGTTATTGTACCAATTTAATTAGTTACAATGCAACTTCAAGCGATTAGAGCGCAACTTTTAAGAAGCTCTGAATTTCATGGATATAAATAGGCCCAAACATTTGCACGAGAGATGGGAGATTTTAGCCCTTTCGGTTGTGCAATCCAACATCATCAAATTAATTTTTTTTGATTTAAACATGGGAGGTTCTGAACGGAGTCAGCTCCCGTAAATCGCCCAACTCGTTGTTTTGTTGAGTTGATGGAGATGATCTATATTAGTAATCAGAAGCTCAAAAGTAATAAACATATTTCTATCCTGGATAGATGTTTTAATAAGAGATCTTGATTGTCCGACTATTTTTTCGTAGTTTTTTTTTTTACTATTAATTTTTTTTAAAAAAAACTCTTTCTTTTTGCGTGTCTGTGAGAGATTTCCCATCCCCATGATCCTGGCCCAAGGTTCGTACTGCAGCCATTGGATCAGGAGTTGGGACCGCGTGATGTGTGGTTGGTGATAAAAGTGGTAAAGGTGGTGCCACAAGGCTTCAGCGTCCACCCGCACACGGAGGCCGAGAAGAGCCAAAGAGGTGGCCCGGCCGCCCACCCACGAGAATAAAGGGACGGGGAACAAACGTACCTTCCAACGTGGGCTTTCTCTAGGCGAGATGGTCGGTGGCAGTTCCGTGAATACAAAGGAGACACGGGATCTGGCGGGTCACCCGGGCACGGGCGGCGGTCCGGACATTTTCTTCTTTTTATACCTTACTTATTCACGATAAAATTATTTAAAAAATTTATAAAAAAAAATTAGGAAGAAAACACTTTTCCGCTCCCCTTTCAAAGAAAGAAACCTCAATTAAAAAGATGAGACAAAAAAATATTTAAAAAAATAAAAAACTAGTATATAATAAAAAATAATTAATCAATATTTAAATATTTTTAACATGTATTTTATTTACTATTATAATTATAATTAAAATTAAAATCAAAATGATCTTGCATGATTCGTGGTTGAAATTGAAATAAGATTTAAATGTTAAAAAAATTAAAATTTGACTTTAAAAGATTAAAATATTTTTATTTTTTTCTAAAATTTGAAAACATGATTTTTTTTAATTAAATGATTAGAATGGAACCACTCATTTATATTCTTATCGTAGGTTTCAATTCTATCTAATCAAATATGTACTTAAATCTAAATATTTTATGCATCTAAGATTTTTTTTGATAACTATTACATTAAAAGTTACTATAACTCCGGATCAAATTTTAAATATTTAAAACTTTTAAACAAAATATGCAGTTCTAATTTGTCACCATAACAAGTTATTTTTAGTTATCTTATGCTGATCCTATATTAAGGACATCAAATTTGCTAAGGACTCTTTGAGAAACTAATGTTAGATATATGTTGTTTAAAAAAATAATTTTTATATTCTGATTGATCATAAGAAAAGTGAGGCATTAAACTTATATATATTTGGTAGAGCACTACTTTTTTAAAAAATATATATATATATAATATATATATATCTACAAGTTTAAAGATATTTTTTGAGAAAAAAATATTAAATATAAAATTTTTTTATAAAATATTGAAATTTTATGAGATTGTCATAGAAAAGCTACTGTCTGTTTTATTTTATTTTATTTTATTTTATTTTTTTGCTTTATAGACTTCAACTATATGGTATTCTTTCATTTTTTTTTATATTTTTGTTCTTCTTTTTCTGCGAACAAAATAAAGTCATAAGCGTAAAGGTAAGCATGCCACCCTGCTAGCTTGTTGGCTTTCACAAATTAATGTGCCATTTTTTTTTTCCGGGTTCTGCACTTCGCAAATCGATATTTGTAACAGGGGAGCGGGCTACGGACGGCTATTGGCCACGACTTTTAAGGACCAGGTGGGGTGGAGGACAAAGTAGATAACCACGAAATAGGGAGGGGGGCAAAAGCTTGTAAAATAATAATTATATCATATAGAAAATGGAGAAAAAGACGGGAAAGGGGGACTGTGTCAGGACGCTTTGTCCGCTGGTCTCCTGCCGTTAGGGGGGCTTGCAGAAGCCAACCCAGCCTTTCTTTAATCATTATGGCAACCCCAAAAAAACTATAAGCCTTGAGCGTGATTATGAGGCATAAAATCAATGACAGGACCTTACTTTCGTTTGGTACGTGTTGCTGCGCCCCACGGTCCCCCATCTTTTTTTTTAAAAAAAAAAAAATGCAAACGAACGTGACGGCATCTCCCTGAGGCTGACGTTATGCTGGTTGACTGCTGATCTCTTCCCCTAAATCTTTTCATTCCAAGACTTTTGCTACTTTGGATTTGGGCGAGGCTATGGCATTGCAGGAGAGTGTATCAACCTTTCCATTTTTTTTTTTTTTGGTAACAGAAGCCAAAGCTTAATATTAGAATAGAGTAACACAAAATATAAGATTTAAAATTTCAGGACAAATTTAGTACTATAAGAAGAAGAGGTAGACTTTAAATAAAAGTTAGCTAATATGAATAGATATAGAAAATAAAAGATATTAGAGAGGACGTTCAACATTGCACCTTCAATATCCAGAAGGAAACAAAATACGAGACCCCAAGTGAAGAAAAAATATGTAATAAAGATCTCAAGATAAAGTAAATTCCAAAAAAAAAAACAGGGGATGAATGGATTTTTGGTATCTAGTACCATGCACTTCCTGCATTAGTATAGTACCAATCGTACCTTGGATACTGAATGGGCACCATGGCAGTGAAGCCATAAAATAAGAGTATAATAGCAGTATTTCATGTCAACGTACATGATATTCATAATATATTTTAAAATTATATAAATATTTTTTAAAATTTAGGTGAAAAATATTTTGATCTTAAATTTTAAATTATTTTAATTAGATATTATAACTTATTTTTTTATTGCAATGGCCAACTGACTATTTAAACTCTAATATTGTAGAGTGAGTAAAAAAATCTAAAAATCATCAATTCTAAATGCTCATATATATATATATATATATATATATATATATATATATATATATATATATATATATATAGTATTAAATAGCTAAATGTATCTTTCATGCAAAAAAAGGATTTATGTTCCTTTGCACAATGCCACTGTTGGATCACCTACTAAAGATCTCAAAGCGGTCCTTAGATCACCTACCATGGATCACCTAATAGCACATTTGATCACTGTTAACATATGAATTCTATCATTCATTCATTGGCATAGATCTCAAAGTGAGCAATGGATAGAGGCCAAAGCTTCAACACCTTCTCCAATCTCTCCTCCACCTACGAGTTTATTTGACCCTCCTCCACTTGCACCTATTGTAGTACCTTCTGCAATGATACTATCACTACCAGAAAAAGATAGTTTAGCAATGGATAAAATCTATTGCTAATCCATTACTAAATGATTTAGCAATGGATTTGCTTGTATTGTTAAAAATTTCATAGCTAATTAGCAATGAAATTCATTTTCATTGCTATTTCATTATTAAAATTTTTTGGCAATGGAATAACAATTAAATAATTTCATTGCCTATTTTTTAATAACGAGTTTGCCAACCAAATAATTGCCATTGCAGTTTAGTTGCAATGTCGTTGCTAATCCATTGTTAAATTTTCAAACTTTTTATTATTAGTTTGTCGCTATGCCATTGTAAAGCCGTTGCTATTATTTTAGCCTTCTATTGCAAATCCATTCTTACTCTGTTGCTAAAATTTTAGCATTCTGTTATAAGTTCATATCTATTCCATTACTATAGTTTTTTGAATCTATTGCAAATCCATTTCTATTGCATTGCTAAAACTTTTTTTATTTCGTTGCAAGTTCATATCTATTTCGATCATTGCTAAAATCTTTTGAGTTCATTGCAATCCATTCTATTGTGTTGCTAAAGTTTTTGTATTTCGTTGTAATTTTATGTTTAGTCCATTGCATAATTTTTAAATGTCTGTTGCTAATATGTTATAAATCCATGGTTAATTCATAATTCTAAATTTTTTTCTATTTTGAATTCATTGCTAAATTACTATTTTTATAATTTTTTGAATATATTTTTTAAAACCTAATATTTATATATATCTGTTATATATTCAACAATAATCATAATAGTTTCTAGCTATCCAATAATAGATCTCAAGCCATCCAATAATAATAACAATTCTTCATCCAATAACATCAAAAAATTAATAAAGTACATATTTTATAAAATGTGCATAGTATGTTAAAGCACATCTAAAGTTTATATAGTATCAAGATAAATAATTAATACATAAAGTATAAATCATATGCATATAAAGTACATACATCAAATAAGTATTTTATTTATAAAATAAAAAAAAATAACAACTATGAAGTATCTAGGTGCACATCACTACCACCATTATTTTATCCATCACTATCATCCTTTGATGCATGATACTCTGAAGTAAATGCCTAACATTATACATAACAAATTAAGAAACTATAAAGAAAAGTATAAGTAAAGAAAAAGTAAAGTGATATTTTTTTTTACCTCCTATGGAGCTAAAGATGGTGCCATAGAAGAAGCATGTTGTATGTTGATTAGCGGACATATCCAGCCAAGAGGAGTGGTCCATCAAGTACTTGGTCATTCTATGGTGCAGGCTGAGAAATCAAAAGGAGAAATTGCACCATAATTTCTTTCTGAAAATCCAAGATGCTCAAATATAGAGGATGGTGCCGATGATAGATATGGAGTGGTCATAACATGAAGGATTTGCAGTATCGTCTCCAAACTATTGCTCATTTTTTGCATATCATTCTTGAGCTAATGCATTTCTTGAGCGAATGGATCTTCAAGCTGTGTTGTTTGATTCGAGATTGCCATGCTAGATGCACCTACAGATGATGGACTACTAGAGATAAATGTATGTTGACTCAATTCAAATACTGTATCTTTTTTGCATGGTCCAGCTACTTCTACCTAAGAATCAACATCAAAATGAGGTTGAATCGCTGGATCTTCACCATACTTCATATGCATAATCTATTCATATGATTTCTATAACACAAATACACATAACATGCTTAAGTATTTTAATAGAAACATGTAATGAAATCCAAAGCAACCACATAAATTAAATAGGTGTATATGCATTGAAGATCGTATAATTGCGATTAATGTTCATTACTTACACTAACTTTCTTTACCTTTTCATTCACAAAGTTACCATTCTTGCCTTGGTGCCTGTGGTCAAACACTTCTTTATATGTGCGGTCACACATTTTCTTATACATGCATTCAAATTCTTCTTGTAAAGGTGCACTGTCATTAAATCAGAGATTAAAAACTTTTTATTTTTATATATCATGTATGGGAATAAATTTTTATCTTCTTCTATAGTTAACGGATTCCA
>QRFJ01003160.1:59622-74622 GCA_006176705.1 Cocos nucifera | reverse complement strand
AAGAAAAGATTGATCAAATCAACCTAGATCTATACTACATCAAATGTAAGTATAAAGTTTATAGATCATATCTATTACCTGAGCAAGTTAGACGTTCTAATTTATTGATCCGGACTTGAGGATGAAGTCACGAGCCGTACACGCATTCGACCTCTAGGAGTCGTCCACACGAGCCTACAATCTCTGATATGAAGTTTGATGTAGGAAATCAGTATAATATGCTAGTACTGTACTGATCCTTCTTCGACGGTCAATTCGATGCTCCATTCTTCAAAATTTGGACTCTCCAAAATATGAAAAGGAAGATGAGAGTTTACTGATTTGAGACTCTCTCAAAAAAAATCAAAAAAAAAGGAGAGATTGAAAATAAAATAGCCCTAAAAGAAGACCCTCTTCTTCTTCTCTTTCCTCTCACTTAGACACCTAGTTTGGTGCCTATGGAACCTCCATGCCCAAGGATCCTCTTTCTCTGATTTTTGCACACCCCAAACCTCTCCCAAAACTCTATATTTTACAAAAAAATTAGAATAAAATTCATCTAATAAATAGAGAAAAAAAAGAGTCCAAGTTAGATCAAAATCCTAGACTAGGAATATCCAAACATGGAAAGTTGTTGGGGTGCCCAACTCTTGGATGCCTCCTCCATAATTATTGGCATGGACCAGCAAGAGAGGGCACACAAAAAAAGAGATTATTTTCATGAAATAAGAGAACAATTAATTAAAAGAGGGGGCGGCACTCAAGGAAAGGTGTTTTGATCAACAAAGATTCTATCTCATAGAATCCTAAGCAAAACTAATTCATCTTTTGACTTGGTCTTCCAATAAATTGCCTTATGAGAAAAGAAGGGGAGAAAGAGGGTGTGAGAAGCCATGAGAGTGGAGAATTTTCATGTAAGAAACAAAATAAAAAGGGCATGGGGCGAGAGGATTAAGTGGCGCAAGTGATAGGGAGTCCTAGTCATACTAGGACTCTTATTTTGACTTGGTCAAACAAGATCTTTTAACTAAATAAAATCAAGATTAAATCAATCCAATTAAATAAGGCCTTAACCCATTTAAGAACTTAATTAAATTAGATTAAATCAGATTTAATTCTAATTTATTTTCTAATCAAATTAGAAAATTGGGTTAATTCGAATCCTAATTAGACTAGGACTAGTTCTTCCTTGCACTTGGCTTATCCAATAAATCAATTGGACTTAATCCAATCAAGCCTAAACCAAATTTAATTAAATTATATTTAATTATACTTAATCTCAATCTATTGGCTTAATCAAATTAAGTCAATTAGTAATCTAATTGCTAATCGATCCTCCTGTAATACTTGCACTAGGTTAAACACCAATCGTATTGATTGTTTAATCCTAGAACGATTCTTAATTATTGACCAACTATTTGATTAGATCATAAACTCTAATGTGTGTGATCTCATAGGTCCGAACCTAAGTCGATAGTACAAAAATAAATTTCTGTACCAATCAAAGTGACCATCTAGCAATGATATCCGACGGTTGGATAGGTCGAAGGTGTAAAATACCATCCTTAAAATCCATGTGGATATAATTTTTATATAATTCATCCCCTTGACCATAATGCTCGTAGGATACCTCAGAGTTCAACTATCAACTCTAATCAGGTTGTCCATATTGTATTTCAAAATATTAAATCCATCTGATGGATTATCCTTGTCAAGATTTTGCTATATTGAAATACAGTGATACATTCTTCTCCAACTCTTGAAGTGGTCAATTCCATCTTGATCACATTGTGACTTTGCAAGTACATAACTATGCCCAGAGGCCTTCCATTGCTGAATTAGAAATTCAGTTAATTCGGTACCAAAGCACAGTGAGTTGTTTGCAATTCATTGAGGTGATCTTAGGTCTAAGGAATATTTATACCTATATCCCATCAGAGATATTCTCGACAGCAGAATACTTTGAAGTTGGTCACATTCAATGATGATGTACCAATACATCTCACCTATATGCCATACTAGTTCTCTACACTCCTTGGTTAAGAGGACAATCAACCTATATGGCATATAGCGATCTATGCTCGATAAACGCTGTTGTCCTAATTAACAGCCTATCATTTGATCGTGAACAAATTTAAGGACTCATCGATAAATCCTCTCTTTATCAAAACTAAACAGTCCTAAGGACTTCATCACAATAATAGAATTCATTAGAAGATGTAAACTTATGATGAAAAAGATGCCAAAATATTTTTATTAATTAATAAATTAATTATAATTATAAAATAGCTCAACTGTCAATATGCTGACGATTGGCTTTAGGACATAATTTCTAACAACTCTCACTTATCCTAAATCCACTCGGCATAGTATGTAATACCCATTTTTGACTTATGGTTGTCGAACTCCTTGATTTCCAGGACATTAGTGAAGGGATCGGCTAGATTTTTCTTTTCATTGATCTTCTGAAGGTCGATGTCACCATGATTCATGATCTCATGCCGACGCAGAATATGCTTTGTCCACTGATGTACCTTCGATTTCTTTGCTTGAGCTATGGAACCAGTGCTGTCACAGTAGAGCAAGACTGGACCATCAATAGAAGGTGCTACTTCGAGCTCAGTGATGAACTTTCTTAGCCACACAGCTTTCTTTGCTGCATCTGATGCTGCCATGTACTCTGCTTCGCAAACAGAGTTAGCCACTGTATGTTACTTGAAACTTTTTCAGCATATGGCTCCATCATTTAGAGTGAAGATATACCCCGACATACTTTTACTATCATCATGGTCAGATTGAAAGCTGAAGTCTGTAAACCCCATAAGCTTCAAATTTGATTCACCATAAACCAACCATTGATCCTTAGTATTTCTCAAATACTTAAGGATAATTTTAACCATCTTTTAGTGATTTTCTCCAAGGTCAGACTGGTATCTACTCACTACTCCTAGTGAGTATACCACGTCTGATCTCGTATATGTCATTGCATACATAATAGACCCCACTACCAAAGTATATGAAATTCTACTCATACGCTCTCTCTCTTTAGGAGTTGTCAGACAATCCTTCTTAGAGAAAAAAATTCCTTGGCCTATCAGAAGATAGTCCTTTTTAGAATTCTCCATGCTGAACCTTTTCAGCACAGTTTTTATGTATGTAGATTGAGATATACTAAGCATTCTTTTAGATCTATCAGTATAGATTTTCATCCCTAGGATGTAGGATGCTTTAGCCAAGTCCATCATGGAGAACTGTGATGACAATCAGACTTTTATTCCTTATAGCATGGAGATATCATTCTCGATTAAGAGAATATCATCCACATACAAAATAAGAAATACCACTGTGGACCATTTGCCCATTTATAAATTTAGGATTCTTCTCCATTCTTAATGAAATCATACATTTTGATCACTTTATCAAAATGCATGTTCCAACTCCGAGATGCCTGCTTCAATTCATAAATGGATCTCTGAAGCTTGCACACTTTGGACTCATCTATGGATATGAATCTTTCAAATTATATCATATACATCTCTTCGGTTAGCTCTCTATTTAGAAAAGTTGTCTTCACATCCATCTATCAGATCTCATAGTCCAGACGGACAGCAATGGCAAGCATGATCCGAATGGACTTGAGCATTGCTACAGGAGAGAACGTCTAATCATAGTCAATATCATAACGTTGACGATATTCTTTGACAATCAGACAGACTTTATAGATCTCTACCTTTCCATCTGCGCTCCTCTTTCTTTTGAAAATCCATTTATACCCAATGGATTTAACCCCTTCAGGTGGGTCAACTAATGTCCATACATCATTGATCTTTATGAAATTTATTTCGGATCTCATGGCTTCTAGCCATTTCTTAGAGTCGGATCTCTGCATCACATCCATATAAGTGATCGGATCCTCATCATTCTCATCGAGTTCGATGGGATCACCATCCTGGATCAAGAATCCATAGTATTTATCCAGATGGCGTAGTACTCTATCGGATCGCCTTAATAGTGTGGGTTCACTAAGCTTTAGATCTGATCTTATCAAATCTGACTTAGGTTCAATATTCTATGTCGGACTTTCTACCAGTTGAACTTCATTAAATTCAACCTTAGAGGCAACAGTTTCTTCACCAAGAAACTCCTTTTTCAAAAAGATTGTCCTAAGGCTGACGAACATCGTTTGCTCATTAGCATGGTAGAAATAGTATCCTTTGATCTCTTTTAGATATCCTATGAATATACACTTATCATACCTTAGTCCAAGTTTATCTATAACTAACCGTTTGACATAAGCCAGGCACTCCCAAATCCTAAGGTGTGAAAGTGCTGGCTTACGCCATGTTCATATCTCATATGAGATTTTAACTATAGACTTATTTGAAATCTTATTTAATAGATAACAAGCCGATTCGAGTGCATATCCCAAGAAGGATATCAGCAAGCTTGTAAATCCCATCATGAATCGGACCATGTCTAACAAAGTTTGATTTCTTCTTTCAGACATATCATTATGCCGTGGTATTTCAGGAGGAGTCCATTGGGATAGAATTTCATTCTCTCTTAGATATGTGAGAAACTCATCAAAAAGATATTCTCCTCCTCGGTTAGATCGAAGAGTTTTAATACTCTTTTCAGTTTATTTTTCTACTTCATTTCAAAATCATTTGAATATTTCAAAAGAATCTGACTTATGTTTCATCAGATAGATATATCCATATCTGGATAGATCATCTATGAAAGTAATGAAGTAGACATATCCATCTTTGGCACTTATGCTCATTGATCCACATACATCAGTATGTACTGGACTTAAGAGCTTATTGGCTCTCTTATCTTTTTTAGTAAAAGGTGACTTGGTCATTTTACTAAGAAAATATGACTCACAGGTTGAAAGTGATTCACAATCAATGACTTCGAGGATTCTCTATGGAGTCAATTTATTTATCCTGTTCTTATTTATATGACCTAATCTATAGTGCCATAAATAGATATCTGATACACTATCTAATCTAGGGTGCTTGCCAGTAGAATAGACTATATTAACAGATTGTGATAACATATATACACCATTGTTCAATTATCCATAAAAAATAGTAACACCATTCATAATGATATTATAAACTCATTTCTTTATTAAAATTTTATAATTGCTCATGGCCAAAAGGTCTACAGAAATTATATTTAAAAAGAAACTAGGACAGAAATGACAATAATCAAGAACAACGGTATGAGATTCAAATACAAGTTTCAAAATTTCTAAAACTAGATTTAAAACTGGTATTCCATCTTTAATATTTAGGAATCTCTCATCTTGTTCGAATCTTCTACTGACCTACAACTCCTATAATAAATTATAAATATGGTAAGGATTACCAGTATCCAATACCTAGTTAACAATATCATAAATAGAAAAATTGTAAGAACTTATCATATAAATACCTTGCCCAGTAATAGCTTGCTTCTTTCTCTGCCTATTCGGATTGAGGAAGGCAATGTACTGAGGACGGTTCCTCTTCTAGTGCCCCCGCTTTTTGCAAAATCAACACAGCATGCTAGTACTGTGCCGATCCTTCTTCGACGATCGATCTGATGCTCCCTTCTTCAAAATTTGGACTCTTCAAAGTATGAGAAAGAAGATGAGAGTTTACTGATTTGAGACTCTCTTAGAAAAAAAATCCAAAAAAAAAGAAGAGATTGAAAATAAAATAGCCCTAGAAGAAGACCCTCTTCTTCTTCTCTTTTCTCTCACCTAGACACCTAGTTTGATGCCTATGAAACCCCAACGCCTAAGGACCCTCTTCCTCTGATTTATGCACACCTCAAATCTCTCCCAAAGCTCTATAATATATAAAAAAATAGAATAAAATTTATCCAATAAATAGAGAAAAAAAGAGTCTAAGTTAGATCAAAATCCTAGACTAGGAATATCCAAACATAGGAAGTTGTGGCGCCTCCTCCATAATTATTGGCATGGACCAGCAAGAGAGGGCGCACAAAAGAGAAGATTATTTTCACAAAATAAGGAAAGAATAAATTAAAAGAGGGGGCAGTACTCAAGGGAAGGTATTTTGGTCAACAAGGATTCTATCTCATAGAATCCTAAGCAAAACTAACTCCTCTTTTGACTTGGTCTTCCAACAAATTGCCTTATGAGAAAAGAAGGAGAGAAAGAAGGTGTGAGAAGCCATGGGAGTGAAGAATTTTCATGTAAGAAATAAAACAAAAAGGATATGGGGTGTGAGGATTAAGTGGCGTAAGTGATAGGAAGTCCTAATCACACTAGGACTCATATTTTGACTTGGTCAAATAAGATCTTTTAACTAAATAAAATTAAGATTAAATCAATCTAATTAAATAAAATTTTAATTTATTTAAAAATTTAATTAAATTAGATTTAATTCTAATTTATTTTTTAATTAAATTAAAAATTGGGTTAATCCAAATTCTAGTTAGACTAGGACTAGTTCTTTTTTGTACTTAGCTTATCCAATAAACCAATTGAACTTGATCCAATCAAGCCCAAACTAAATTTAATTAAATTATATTTAATTAGACTTAATTTTAGCCTATTGGTCTAATCAAATTAAGTTAATTAGTAATTTAATTGCTAATCAATCCTCCTGCAATACTTGCACTAGGTTAAACACCAATCGTATTGATTGTTTAGCCCTAGAATGATTCTTAATCGTTGATCAACCATCCGATCAGATCTTAAGCTCTAGTGTGTATGATCTCATAGGTTCGAACCTAAGTCAATAGCATAGAAATAAATTTTTATATCAATCGAAGTGACCATCTAGCAATGATATCCAACAGTCGGATAGGTCGAAGGTGTAAAACACCATCCTTAGAATTCATGTGGATATAGTTTTCATATAATTCATCTTCTTGAGCATAATGCTCATAGGATACCTTAGAGTTCAACTATTAACTCTGATCAGATTGTCCACATTATATTTCAAAATATCAAATCTATCTGATGGATTATCTTTGTCAAGATTTTGCTATATTGAAATACAGTGATACATTCTTCTCCAACTCTTAGAGTGGTCAATTTCATCTTGATCATACTCTGACTTTGCAAGTATATGACTATACCCAAAAGCTTTTTATTGCTGAATTAAAAATTTAGTTAGTCTGATATCAAAGCACAGTGAGTTGCTTGCAAGTCACTGAGGTGATCTTAGATCTAAGGGATACTTATACTTATATCCCATCAGAGATATTCTCAATAGTAAAATGCTCTGAAGTTGGTCACGTTCAATGATGATGTATCCATACATCTCACCTATATGCCATATTGGTGTCTCCACACTCCTTGGTTAAGAGGACAACTAATCTATATGGCATATAGCGACTTATGCTCGATAGACGTTGTTGTCCTAATTAACAGCCTATCATTTGGTTATGAATAAATTTAAGGACTAATCGATAAATCCTCTCTTTATCAAAACTAAACAGTCCTAAGAACTTCATCACAACAATGAAGTTCATTAGAAGATGTAAACTTATGATGAAAAAGATATCAAAATATTTTTATTAATTAATAAATTAATTATAATTATAAAATAGCTTAACCGTCAATAGGTTGATGATTGGCTTTAGGACATAATTTTCAACACCTTATCCATGTTAAACTTTCTATTGAGATGATCTTGCCGATCGACTCCTAGCCTTATGAACTTCTCTCTCCCAATCCTTACTTTCCTTGCCTGCTTTTATAACTCCCAACATCTTCGATCCACTTCACTCGATCTCCCTCTGCTGCTCTCAGGGAACCAACCCATACCGTCCCAAAATCTAGACCAACTCACACCATCCCATAATCCTACATGATCGAGAAAAAATGCAAATTGAAACCTAAAATCCCCTCTGATTTCCCTTTACTGTTCTCCTTCCCTGACCCCTTCCCTGACCGAAACCAACCCCCACCACCCCAAAAGCTAAAGAACCTTACACTCCCTCTACTGCTTTCCTTCCCTAATCGAAACCAACCCACACTGCCCCAAAATCCCATATGCCAGAGAAAAAAATCCAAATGGTTGGAACCTAAAATCTCCTTTGATGTCTCTTTGTTGCTCTGCTTTCCTGACCAGAACCAACATACATCACCACAAAACTCCAGCGGAACCTAAAAAATCTCTGATCTCCCTCTGCTGCTTTCCTTCCCCACAATGTTGAAAAAAGCGAATGAAATGAAAAGCAAAGCATTTATCTGCTCTTCTTCGTTGATCTGTCCTCGATTTTTTCTCTACTTCGATCGGGTGGGATGCTTGGAGTGGTCGAAGAGGAAAGCTTGGAAGACAGTTCTTCGATTTTTCCTCTGCTTCTTGAGTCTTAATCAGGTAGGAGGCTTGGAGCAGTCGAATAGAGAAGCTTGGAAGACATCTTAGAAGATGGCCGAATAGAGAAGCTTCGTCGAGACCGGCGCCACCACTAAGGATTGGCCACTGACTATCAAGCGAGAGAGAGAGAGAGAGTGACGGTGGAGAGAGATAAATGGTGGGCCGGGTGAGAGAGAGGGAGATGGTGGGTCGGGTGAGAGAGAGAGGGAGAGGAAAAAGAGGGAAAGGTGGCTTATAGAAACTAAAATTAAGATTTTTTAAAAAAATAGCAATGAATTAAAATTTTATTGTAATTTAGTTGCAAAATCACATCTTAATTTTTATTTTAAACTAGCTTGTAATCTATGCGATGCATAGAATTTTTTTTTTAACTTCTTCGATCTTTGAGTTGCTCGTCCTACACTACTCCCTCGGTGCCCTTCCCCTCCACAGTAACGACTCTCCATCCACGTTTCTTTTTTAAATATAATATTTTTATCAAATATTTTATAATTTAATAAAAAATTTATACTTTATTTTAAATATTATAATTAATTAATTTAAATAAAAATAATTAATTAATAATTAAATTAAATCTAATATATATATATATATATATATATATATATTAAAATGAAGACATCTGTCTCTATCCGTCATATGTCATCAAAGTAGATGTCTCCATGCTTTCATCAAAGTAGGTGCAAATGGGTTAGATTAACCCATAACCCATTCCATATAAATTTGATCAGAACTATTTTAAAAGACTCGCATATCTAGATCGGACTATAAAATTAGACCCATTCCATTTTTGGATTGAGTATGAATTTATTGAATTTTGATTCGAGTTGACTCAATCCAATTCATAGAGACTTATGGATCGATTTGGATCTTGATATAAATGACTCGATTTGACCCAATTTAAATCTAATATGAGATCCAAAAAGCATTTCTATTTGCCCGCTCCAAGCCTTCCATCCAATTAAGACTCTTGAGGATGAAAAAACTAATACATACTAGGCACAAAATATAATATTTTAAATTATTTTAATTTTTTTAAATATATATATATAATAGATAAATAAAATTAAATATTATTTTAAAAAAATTGCATCTCATGAATTGCATAGGTTTATAAGCTAGTTTATTATTAAAATAGGATTAAAAAAAAGAAGAAGAAAGAGGAAGAGAGAGAGTGTGTGAGGAGGGAGGGTGATAGAAATAAAAAGAAGTAAGCCTTTTTTATTTAGAATTTACAATGGACTCAAAATTCATTATCTTTATATTACAAAACTATAATCCTTATATTTTCATTGACAATGGATTGGTACCGCTGTCATTTGGTAGTAAAATATTTGTATCATACTTAGCAATGGATCATATTCATCGCAAATCAATTGCTAATAAGAATATATCCTAAGTTAGCAACAATATTCAGATCCATTATTATTCCATTGTAATTCTTTTATTTTCAAATTAATAATGAAGATGATGTATAATGAAGATGATGTCATTTTAACTCTATTGTAATTTTTTTATTTTCAAATTAACAACAAGATAATTTTGGTTGTACATCTATTATAAGCTTATCAAAAAAATATATAATTTCTTTAACAAACCATTAGCAACAAAAATTGAGTCCATTATAAATCTATTGCAATATTTAGTAGCTAATTTATTGTAATTCTATTACCAATAATATGTGGGAATCTTCTATAAAATTTAGCAATAGTTTTCAAATCTGTTGTTATTCCGTTGTAAACTTTTTATTTCTAATTCATTGTAAATCTGTTGTAAATTTATTTTTTTGAGATTAGCAATGAAATTAAGCATTCCGTTGTAAATCTATTATCAATTAATAACTAATTAGAAATGAATTCTATCCAATGTAAAATTTTATTGTTAAATAATATTTTTCTTATAGTGTGTAATAGGATTCGTGGCACCAGCAACTCTGTCAGCAAGGTCAAGTGAGAGCCTTTATGGTCTCCATGGTGGATCTCCATGCCATTGCCCAGGCTATGATCATCGATGAGCACCTCTACCACATGACCTCAAATCCACAAGGTCCTCCACAAATCCACTATTGATGGGTCCCTATCGCCTGGTCTTAAAAGGCCCTCCCAATCCCTAACCCAAAAGCTTGATTTGGGAGATCCTTGACCTCAAGATCTGCTTGTGGATTAGTGCTACACTTGTCATCCTCAAGACCCTTTTATCCAAAGAGTGGATCCTCAAACCCGTGGCCAAAATGAAGCAGCCATATGAGAAGCTCCATATCCTTGATCTCTAGGATACTGTCTTTGATCTTTAATTGGAGATCGAGGTAGTTTTCTCCACCTCCACAAAGAGCATCCTCTTAGCCTTCACCTCCACAAAGAGCACCCTCTTGCCATCGCAATCGATCTTAATTCAGCCATCCTCATCTTGGCTGACCCAGTAGACCATTAAGTAGAAGCACACCAGTACCTTGGTCAGCACCAACCAAAGCCTCTCTGCATCAATGAAGTCCAGAGAGCTGTTCGGCCAGTGGAAGTAGGCATTTAGCATGTGGAATTATGGTATTACCAGGTCAAAATTTGAGTTCTAAAGGTGCTGTTGTGACATCAGCTTCACCGATGGAACCATCATCAATCGCTACTTCAAGATAATAATTGCTTCTTTATCATTTATCCACTTGCATAGATCTGAAGGTACTCTATCATTCATTATACATTTCTTACATGGATCTCAAAATGACTAGTAGGTGATTAGTAATAGATTATCTTGATTTTTTTATTTTTTTATTTTTTCTCAATTTTTTGGTCTTTCAATTATCATTTGATCTTATTTAGTTTCATTTTGATTCATGGTGATATGAAATTTTTGGATGCATATGCCCAAATTTGAAAAGGATATTTAGGAAATTATAGAACTATTTTATTTTCACGTGACGATCATGTGATAACAATTCCCAATAGAGATAGATAGGTGGGACACATTGCAATGAATAAATAAGTTTTTAAAATCAAAATATTTCTCTTCTAAACTTGAAGAGATGTTTTTTAAACTTTTTGTAATATCTTTTTGTAATTTCTCAACAACCTTAGCATGTAGTAACCAAAATAGAGAGAAAGAAAACACTAATTCCAACCAATTAGTGTATTGAATGCCTTCTCAGATATGCTTGGGACACGTAGGGTATTTTCTTGAATTGCAGGATTTTTTTGAAAATGGATGATATCATAACTATGAGAATTTGGATTGTTTATCCATTGAACATATAAACAACTCAATCAGTTGAAAGAAAAGTTTTGATTGCTTTAAGATCTGTGTAATTAGTTGAAATAAAAATTTGGATTGCTTAGAGATATGTGTAAGATGAGATCTAATGGTTGACATGTCCTGCCGTGACAAAGATACAGCCTAAACATGAATCCTCTTCAAACCAAACCTGTACAGCTTCATATTTAAATCAATAATGTTCCCCTTTGTCCTATCTTCGTGTCCCTTATTTCTATCACCAGATTTTTCAGTTTCCCTTGGTTGCCTAAGGTTGTTTCCCCAGGTGCGAGGAGCATGGACCATATCACCTGGACCTTATCCGGTCCTGTGTAAGCAGATCTCGGTGCTGCTAATATAATGAATAAACTTCGTTCTTATGTTTCCATTACGTGCTGTCATGGGTCAAGTTGGGGCTTCATGCCATAATCATGAGGCCATTACGAGGTCGGCGGTCGAATCCAGTGGTTGCTGACTGCGAATATCATGTGGGCCGTATACATGAGAAGCTGATGGGGCCCGGCTTCATCATGCTGCCTAGCTCTGCTCCCTGGCCTTGAGGCAGGAGAAGAGACAGTCACACGGAAGCCGCCATGGAGCATGCATGGGTTATGGCCCAAGAATTGATTAAAATGACCTCCAAAGATGGTTTTCAAGGGTGATGTTAGAGTTTTAGAAGTACCAACAGAAGAAATTATTCTCCACATCGCATGCACCATATAGCACTATACACCACTAATTATAACTATTTTTTTCTACAACAACATATTGAGATGTACACTTGATGAATGAAGCCCATAAGGATGAAAGATTATGATTGATGATGTGTACGACCATATGATGCATGCAGCATGATGAATAATTCCCCCACCAATATCTATGGTTGATTTTTGTTATAAAAGAAGGGAGAGCTTTTAAGTATGACACCAACAAAGGCAAACAAAATAAAACACAATAATAAGTGTTGACGTCGAAATCTGGTTGTTGGTCTGATTGATTGGAATGGTGGCACGTCCCTCTTGAGAAGCGACCTATAAAGAAGATTTGAATTGAGTTCGCTCTAGTAGAAATCCTCCGACATTCAAGTTAGTCTTAAGTAATAAAAGAAAAAGAGTGAAGAGAGAATATTCGCATGTCTTTGAAGATCCTCTTATCGATCTTTTTATAGATGAGAGCTGATAAGCCATTAAGAAAATTTATCTAGCCGATTAGGATATGACCATGGTGTGATCTTAAACCAAGATCTACGAGATTAGGTGGTTATACCTGCCTTATTTATTTGGAGCTAGCTGGGGCACTGCAGATGCTTTTGAATTTGAATTGAGGGAGTGGGCAGAATTGGCTAGCTTTGGTTAAGAATGTTTAGGAGTGGTTTGATGAATGCAAGTGCTGATGCTAGGAGTTAACTTGGGCCTGTGGTGTTGGTTAGAGTGGATGTCGGGATGTCCAAAGTCGCAACTTACTCTCTAAATCAAGCCAGGGTATAATAATTGAGCAAAGTTTCACTATATCTTATACCACTGTTCATAAGTCACTAGTAGATCCTGTTTCACTATCATATTCTATCATAGTTCAAAATAAATATGCTATATACAGGTTAACTTACATGATTTAGAAACAATTCTAAAACTTTTACTTATCATTTCATAACTTTGTACATATAACTTTTAGAATATATTACATCAATATGTGTTGTTAAAACAAGGCCAAAATACAAAACATATCCCAAGAAGCTCTCCTAACAAGCCCACATATCCAAAATACTCCTCCTCAACTGACATGATCTAAAAACAAAGAACTCCTCATCTAGTCGATGTGACCAATCTCTGCTAGTATGGATGCTGATGATGCAACTTCTAGGTTGAGCTAAACTACTTTAAGCCTATCAATAAAAAGAAAAGAAATACATAATGAGACCTAAGTCCCAGTGAATGAATAATCTATCTAGTAATGGAGAAAACAAGAAAGTTTAACTATGATGTTCATAATAATAGATATCATACTCTACTGATATGCCTCCAAAATATTTAGAATGTCAACAAAAATAAAATCATGTAAAAGATCGTTTAAAACAAAAGCTGTTGGCTACCATTGACTGTCCCACAGTGCACCTCTACCATGATAGTTGAATGGAGCATCTAATACTTCTGAGCTCTCATGGGCACTTTGTTTTGCAAAGAGATGCTGACTGAACTACCATTGACTATACCACAGCACAACCCTACCATGGTAGTCAAATGAAGCATCTCATATAACTGAGCCCCAACGGACATACTGTTTTGCAAGGAGGTGCCGACTGACTTTCACTATTTCACAAGCTAGTTTTATGGCACACCCTATAGGTTGATCACTCCTATGAGTGGCCCTTTCAAAACAATCACAAATAATTCATAAAATATTGAGAAACTGATTCAAAATATTTTTTCAATCAATACAAATACTATGCTGTCTAAATTAGCTTTGCACATATATATATATTTTCATTTTTCTTTTGAATGACCTGCTAATGAAAAGCATTTCCTATTTTCTTTGTTTGCATACATATTCACAGATCGTAGGATATCAAGAAACTAGCTTGTCTTTCAAAATAAAGCTTCTCATAACAAAATACAATGAAAACCACCATGGTTAGATGGAAAATCACTCATCTTTGCTAGCTATTGCACTTTCTTGATGATTAACTCTCCCAAAATAGTCCTTGATTCCTCCTTTTTTTCTATAAATTTTATACACACTGATTAATGCTATGTTTACATGACACATAAACATGAGAATGTATGCTGGACTTGTTATGCCTATTCTTTAACTTTTCCATCTCCTATCTATGTAAATTCTATTTGAGCCTATTTTAAAGTTAATCAAATCTCAACATAAACCCATAATTTTAGCAATTTAACTATATTTCACCTTCATAACTTACTTTAAGTTTAGCTAACATCATTTCTAACTTATTTACTAAAAAGATTTTAGACTATTTTCTATTTTTAGAAAATTATAGAAGCAGCTCATGTTTCAATTCAGATTTAAACTTTTAATTGAACGATTTCTTAGAAAATTGAATTTCCTAGTGCATACTAAAATTTAAAATTTTAGATCTAGTAGCAAAAAAATTTCAGATTTAATCATGCATGCAATAGATCTAATCTATTGCTATCTTAGGATCTATCACATACAAGATAAGATGTTGAAAATAAAATTAGATTTAAAGATTAAAATTTATATCATTATGTGGATAGAAGAACATCGTAATCTGATTGCAATGATAATTTGAAAAGATTCCTGTAGAGCCGCACATGCATGCAGCCTTTACGTGTATCCATGAGAAGCTCTTGATCTGATCAGAGGCATGCATCTTCATTGGAGTGCTAGTTTTCTTGCAGAAGATGTCTCTTGATGGCAGATTTGAATCTTTTTCTTGATCTCACAAACTATT